>PVIJ01007655.1:0-80721 GCA_004024925.1 Scalopus aquaticus
CAAGGGACCATGGAGATGGATCACGGGTGAATTGGTGGTGGGCTACCCAAGGGGAATGCAAAATGTAAAAGACATAAATAACAATAAAAATATATATTATATTAAAAAAAATAAAAATAAATAAAAAAAAGTCCCTACAAAGAAAAAAAAATTAAAAAAAATAAAATCACTGACCCGTGTCTCAGCCTTTCCCGTTCCCCAAGTCCTCCTGGTCTCAGGCCTTCTCAATATTAGGATCCGAAACCAAAATATAAGTAATAGTAGAAGTATAACTACATCAAACTAAAAAGCTTCTGCATAGCAAAGGAAACCATCAAGAAAATGAATAGAAAACCTACCAAATGGTAGAAAATATTTCCGAATTTTATAAGGGATTAATAGTTAAAAAATATAATGAACTTACACAACTTAATAGAAAAAAAAAAACAGTTTAAAGATTTAGTTAGAGGATCTGAATACAAAATCTTTCCAAAGAATTCATGTATATGGTCAACAGAATATGAAAAGGTGTTCAATGTCAATAATCATCAGGAAAATAGAGATCAAAATATCACAACTTTTAGAATGTCTGTTTTCAAAAAGACAGGAATTAATAAATGTCGGCTGGCATGTGGACAAAAGGGGATCGCATATGCTTTCATGGAATGTAAATTGGTGAAGCCACGATGGAAAAAAGTATAGAGGCTCCTCAAAATATTAAAAATAGAACTATCATATGATCCAGCAATTCTACCAAAGATTCATCTGAAAACATAAACATTAACCCAAGGAGATAAAACACCCGCATGCTCATAGCCTCATTCATAACAGCCAAGACCTGGAAGCAACCAAAGTGTCTCTCAGTAATACAGAAATGGACAATGGCTGGATAAAGAAATTGTAATATCCATTGACATTACTGATGATTTCTTGTGTTTGGCAGAGGTAAAGATTGAAGAAATGAAAGGGAAGTGACATGCTCAAAGACAATGAGGACCGTGTCAGGGAACACTGCAAAGAACTGAACGAGCCCACCTAGGAGCCCCCGTTGATTGACTGAGCTATTGTGGGAGCCATCATAAAATACAGTTCTCTATCAATGAGGAATTCCCTGTGTAAGGCCCACACGCTGTGAAGCAGGGAGACTGAAGATACTCATAATAACACCTTTCAGGATGGTGCTAATGCAGCCATTGTGTTAACAGATAGAAGTATCTGCAGCCTGGTCATCTTCCTAGCCTTATACTTCGAACCTCGGTTAGGCACTGCTTCTATTTATAAAAACCTTATGTAGACAACCATTGCAGCAGTTTCTTTCCTTTACATATTAAATAATGTAAATTGTTTCTCTATTGAAGTTTTCTTAGCACAAGCCTCGTAGGAGTAAAGTGAATAATCTATCCCCAAAATTTAGTTATATTCTCTTTCTCTTTTAAATTCTAAACTTGATCAGAGACTTCATTAGCCATCTGGCTTAGTTGTGAGAATCCCCAAAAACTAGAATTATGAATTAGAAAAAAAGACATTTTTCTGTATGTATCTTCTGTTATTACACTAGCATAGTAAATGTATGATCAGCAATATTTCCAAGTGAGTGAAAGACCCATATTGCTCCCTGCCAAATCCCTGCTTCCTGACAATATGGTATTTGACATATTCTCTTCCCAATGATAATTTAATTGTAATGAGCAACTTGAGGCAATATGCATCTCGAGAATGGTCATGACATCACATTACAAGCAAATACCTGACAAACAGTCAGGAGATTAGTGAATTTTTATCCAGGCAACATACGGTCTTTAACTACAACAGATCAATGCATATGTCTATGTTTATAAATTACTAATTTTTCAAAATGTTCCAAGCAGTTCAAATTAATTCTCAGCATGCATCACTTCTTAAAACACATTCCATTTTCTGACTCACAAAGTAAAATTAATTTTTTATATGAAGTTTTAACTGATATGGATAATCTGATGTCAACTGTGTAGAGAAACTAAAATTTCAGCCAAATTATAGGTAAAAGATACACTAAGTCAATGATGTCTATTTCTCTCAAAAGTCTTACTATATGTCTTAATTCCCACACAGTTCCTCTTACGTCCTGATCTATGTTATATATTAATTCCTCCATATTTTAACTCTGTAATAAGTAATGAGGTCAAGGTGGAAAATGCCTGATATCAGGATTGTGTGTGATCAGTGCTTTCCCCTGAAATTTTCCAATTTACTCCCTCTATTGATAGATGATCATAATGACAATGATGATGGTGATGACATCTTTTTTCAGTCACACAAATGTCATTTAATTTTGTTAGAGAATCTTCCACAAAAATGCTTTTACAGCACTTTCACATTTTTACATCACTTAATTCTCACATCAGCACTAGAACAGGCATGGCAATAATAACCACATAGAGAGAGATTTAATCATTTCAAAAATTTACAGAGTGATCACGGACTGGTATTCAGAATACCACCCAGACCTCTTAACCCTTAGCATACAATATTTTTCATGATTTCCTAGGTGGAAATAATTGGAGTTTTGACATTGTGCGTATCTCAGTTGGAATTTTATCTCTTAAGTAGCTAGGTATATGTGACTTCCTTAAAACTCTTTGTGCTCCAGTTTCCTCATCAAGATGAGGTAATAAATAACATATACAAATTCCTGGCAAAAAGCCCCAAACATCTTACACATTTAAAAATTGCATTATCTTTTAGAAGTAACATATTTTACAACAGTGTATATGATTTATGGGTAGAGGTTCACACCTTTTCAGATGTGTGTTACCATAGCACATCCACCATCATCATAGCCATAATCTTCCACCATAGTCCACCGGAGTCCTCCCTGATATGTTCTACTCTCTCCCTCTCAGCTTCCTGTAGCTTTAATGGTATAGGCAGACTTCTAATGTTGGTTTTGGTTTCATTTTGTCTGTTCATTTGTTTTGTTTCTATATATTCAACATACAAGTAAAATCATGGTTTTTGTCTTTCTCTTTCTGACTTATCTTGCTTAGCATAATCTATTCCAGGTCTAGCCATGTTTGTGCAAATGACAAGACATTGTTTTATGGCTGCGTAGTATTCTATTGTGTATATACTACATCTGCCTCTTTATATACTTATGTGTTGTTGGATTCTTAGTACTTTCCATAACTTGGTTGTTGTAAATACTGCTGCAATGAACTTAGAAGTGCATATACCCCTTTAAATTAGTGTTTTTGCATTCTTCAGATATATACCTAGAAATGCAATTCCTGGATCACATGGCAGATCTAATTTCAATATTTTTAAAAGCCTCCATACAGTTTTCCATTGGTATTGGACCAGTTCAGCAGAAAATAAGGGTTCCTTTTTCTCCACACCCTTGTCAACATTTGTTATTCCTGGTGTTTCTAATATGGGCCATCCTCACAGGTGTGAAGTGGTATCTCATTGTGGATTTGATTTGCATTTCGCTGACATAAATGACAATGAGTATTTTTTTTCACTTGCCTACTGAACATCTGTATCTCTTCTTTAGGGAAGTGTCTATTTAGCTCTTCTGACCATTGGTCGAAATATTTATTTTCTTTTTGTTGAGTTGTATGAATTCTTCATAGGTCTTAGATATTAGCCCCTTTTTGGATGTATGATATGCAAATATTTTCTCCCACTCACTGGAGTGTCTTTTAGTATTAATCATGGCTTCTTTCACTATGCAAAAGCTTTTTAATTTTATAAAGATAAATTTGTTTATTTTTGTTTTTTTCCTCTTGCCACTGGAGTCAAATCACTTATTTGCAGCCAACATAATAATATATGGAGAAAACCCTAAAGAACTATTAGAAATACTAAAGCAATATAGTGAAGTGGCAAGCTACAAAATCAATATACAAAAATCTGTTGTGTTCCTCTATGCAAATGATGAAATAGAAGAAAAAGAAACCAAGAAAATAGCCATTTCTAAATGCTTTAAAGAGATTTAAATATCGAGGTATAAACCTGACAAAGGAAGTGAAAGACTTGTGCAATGAAAACTGCAAGGCATTATTAAAAGAAATAGAAGACGTAAAGAAATATAAAGATGTTTCTTGTTCAAGGATTGAAAAATTAACATTGCTAAAATTCCTCCATCTTACACAAAGCAATGTAAAGATTCTATGCACTCACCATCAAAGTTTCAATGTCATTCTTTCAAGAAATAAAGCAAGTATTACTGGGCCTCCTTGGTGGAGCAATGGGTTAAGTCTCAGCACTATGAAGCTATCTGCAATACCCGGGCCGGGGAGCTTCCCACATGGTGCAGCAGAACTCTCCTGCCTTGCCCGCTGCTCCTGTCAGCAGTGTACTTCAATAGATCCACTTGTTCTGCTCCCCATTCTGTCTCTGGTGAATCCTCTCACCACCCCACACCTCTGGCCTACACCCCAGTTTGTATGCACAAATAAATAAATCTTTAAAAAAAATCAAGTATTACTGAAACTTACATGGAATCACAAATGACCCTAAATAGCCAGAGCAAAGTATGTCAGTTGTCCCAGATTTTAAACTACACTACACAGCTATAATAATCAAAATAGTATGGTGTTGGAATAAAAGTAGACTTAAAGATCAGTGCAACAGAATTGAGAGCCCAGAAATAAGCTCACACTTATATGCACAGTTTATTTAGACAAAGGAACCAAGACCATATGCTGGAGAAAAGTAAATCTATTCAACAAATGACTCTGGGAAAATTGGACAACCACCTGCAAAAGAGTGAAACTAGATCACTGTCTCACACCATACACAAAAAATTAACTCGAACTGGAGTTGGATATAAGACCATAAGCATAAATACATAGATGGCAACATAGGTAAACAACTCCATGGCATTGGCTTCAAGGACATCATTAGGGCATCCTTAGTCTTTAATAAATATTTGTGGTGAGTATTATTTAGTGCATAGCAGGTGCTACACGAGTCCAGGTCTCTTCCTTGCCAGTCAAGTTACCTTGATATTCATCTCAAGTGAATTGTCACTAAATGAGAACTGATAGAGTAAAAACCATTTTATAAACTAAGTTAAACAATCACAACTACTAATTAGTATTTATTGAGTGCTTATTGTGCTCCATATACTGTTTGTTCTAAAGTTCTTTATTTGTAAAGATAGGTACCATTATTTCCATTTTACATACTGAAAAAATGAGTCACAGGTAGGTGAAATAATTTTCTGAGAGTGACAGAGTTGGGATTTGTGCCAATTAATCTTGTTTCATAGTCTTCCAAGTACAGGTCAATTCCAATATCAATGCTCTATCTAAACTTTTCTACAGAAAAAAATTAAACAACAACCCTACATAAGATGAAGCTCTGATTTGTAATAATCAGTTTGTCCTTATATCATTCAACCATATAAACTTCATAAACCAATATGATATCTTGACATGAGGCAAAAAGTTGCTCCTGAGAGCAAGTCAAACATCTATTTTTAACCATCAACTCTCAATAAAAATCCTGTCTTTATATAGTATGGTAAAGGAAAGAAATGTTTTCCTCAAGTAAATCAGGATAGCAACATACACTTCCTTGATCAAAAATCTCATTATAATCCCTTTTCCCTACAGATTCAGATTCCTCAGGCAGTCATTACTTAACAGGTAGGTACACCCAGGAACCTGTATCAGAGGTAAATCTGGTTGAGTGATATGTCTTCCTGTAAACAGGATCTGTTCTTGAGCAGGGAGGTGCTATGTGCTGAGAAGTAAGAAAGCTGGCCAAGCCTTTTCATCTAGTAATCTTATGCCTGGATTCTGAGGTTGTGGAATATAATGCATGCTTAAAATGCCTTAACTTGTAAGATTTCTGCACTTCACATCACTAATGTGGATCTTTTCCCTGGGGTTAGATGAAATTTTGGAGACTCCTATAATAAATACATTTTACTATGTTCTTTTGTTTTATTGAAATAACTTTGGTGTATAACATTGTATAAATTTTAGGTTTACAAATTTATAGTTGGGCATCTCTATAAAGATGATTTCCCTTATTGATGGTGGTCATAATACTTAAAGTATATTCAAAAATATCTTCCAATTGGTACATAGCATTTCATGATGAGTTAATTTCATTTGCAACAATGAAAAGCGTTTGTTTGGTTACCCTAATTTTTTTTTTTTTTTACCATATTCTGAGTTCAAACACAATGTCTTTAAGCTAAGGTTTACCAATCATGGTGACTTCATCCTTTAATCAACCTAATTAATTCCAGCATTTGCTGCATCCAGTGGCTCCTGTAGATATTAACAGGACCACTAAACATGAAACTCTCAGGGACCTACCTCTAATCAGTTAAACAACTAGAGACATGCCATGGATACTCATTCCACAGATACTCATTTTGTATCAAAGTGTTCCAACCTCATCCACAAGCCCAAAAAATTAGAAAAGAAGGCAATGCAACCTCTAATCACAACGACTGGGATAAGAGAGGTTGACATGCACCTAAGATGAAAGATATGAACTCAAAACTAACACAAAAAAACAAGGAGATGGTATCAAATTATTTCAATAATTTAGCTGGGAGATGATGATGGCCTATGGTAGGTATGTGATGCTGGAGATGGAGAGAAATAGGAAGTTTCAAAGTATTAAAAGGAGCATTGGCAGTTGTAAATAGAAGTTGGGATGGAGGGGATAAATATGACATTCTATTGATACAATAGAATTGTATTCTATTCTATTAATACACATTGAGAGCCTGAGTGGGGAAGAGATTTATCTAGATGACTTGGGAGACATGGAAAGGTAGAGCGACATTCCTCGTTTCCAGAAAACTTCTAATATTTAAAAAGATAAGATATATCACAGCCCAGCCAGGACAAAGGAAACTTCCCTGAACTAAAAAAAATGATAATGATTAAGATGATAATAAAACTGTACTTTACAGTTCTCCCATCTAAGCCAAAATTTCTCATGTGCCAAAGATCCATCCTGGGATGGGAAGAGAACGGATGGAATTTGAGAGGCTTGTTGAAATTAGTAACATTCTGTGAGCGCGCAGGGAAAGCAGGACAGTGGAAAAGATATGAGAACTGAAATAAGAAAGTTTGGGCTTGCCTGTTTTTGTATTTTATTTTTAACCAGTGTAAGAACTTAGGCACATTTCTTATTTCTGTAGCTTCAGTCTACTCATCGCTCAGAATAGGAAAACCTACCCTCTAGGGTTATTATGGGAATTCAAAGAGAGAATAGATATGGAGAGTCAGGCAAATATAATTCTACAAATGTTCGTTTTTTCCCAAAAGTGAATTCTATTTCCAGGGCCATTTCCTGACATGCTTTGTTCTCTGTATTGTTAAGTCTTATTACAAGAAAATAACAACAGAACTTTTCAGTAATTTGTCACTACCATGGACGAGAGTAAACAGTAAAAGAAAAAATAGGAAAACAAAGCTGGGGGTTGGAAAAACAGACTTAAGTTTTATTGTTTCTCTTAATTTTCTCCATGAATACTAGGATTACGGTCTTAGTGGATATTTTTAAAATATTGCAGGTCCAACAAAAAAAAATAATAAAAAGGATAAGATATAGTGACCTCTTTCCTATCTCCCCTGTTTATTATATTTCTAGGTCCTTACTCAGTTTTCAGCAAAGAAAAAAGTGTAGTAAAAATGAAAATATGAGCATCTCAGACATTTTGAGGAACCATAGAAAATTCTCTGAAACCTTCACATTATTATCCTAGTCTTACAGAGTGGATGGCATGAACTGGTTGTGTTATTTACTCTGGGGCCGGGGGCTCCCAGGCCTGGGTGCTCCCGTCTAAGAGTTCGCTTCATTTCTGTAAAAAGGAAGGAAAATGGCATTATCAGAAGGTGTTTTTTAAAGGTCACTCTTTGAAAATTACATTCAAACGTTCTCATTTAAAGCCCTCACTGCTTGAAAACCATGTATCTTCTTCCAATATTGATGTGCATGTGTGGGAAGGAATGAGAAACTAGCCCTGAGTAGGGCAAAAGAAGGTTGTTGTTGAGTCTCAGTGTCTTCAAAGGTGGACATCCTCACTCTTGACTCTTCCTCATCACCAAGACCGTCTTTTTCCACACATCTCTGGGACCCTTTTTCTGTTGGAGGAAAAAAACCCGAGACAGTGGGTGACACTGTACTCAATCCCCGACACATCGACTGATGGGAAATAGGGCCAAGCAGAGCTGCCACAGAGACTTTAAAAGATGGAGCGTGGTGGCCATGCCCTTCCTTTTGCCATGTGCATGTTTGGTCCCCACGCTCCAGTGTCTCCTCAGGGAGCAGGCAATCTCTTGGCCATAGGAAGCCAGGTCCAGGTTGCCCTCAATTTCCAGTGCTCCAGTCTCTCCTCAACAGAATAGCAGCCATATTGCTACATGCAGTTTCAATTTAGACCCCAATCTCTTCTCAGCAGACACTGCCTGGGTTAGGTGTTTGGCCATGTGCCAGCCAATTATTTTTTTTAATTTTTTTAAAGATTTATTTATTTATACATACAAGCTAGGGTACAGGCCAGAAGTGTGGGGCAGCGAGAGTGTTCACCAGAGACAGAGTGGGGAGCAGAACAGGCAGATCGACGGAAATACGCTGCTGAGGGGAGCAGCGGGTGAGGCAAGAGAGGTCTGCCACACCATGTAGGAATCTCCCCAGCCGAGCATCTAACTCACATCGCTGCTGCTGACAGCTCCATAGCACAAAGCTTAACCACTGCGTCACCAGGGAGGCCCAGCCAATTGTTTTATTCTGTTTTGTTTTGTTTTTTCCCTCTCTGTCCTCCCTCTTCCTCATCACTGTTGCATAAAATCCTTTTTGCTTCTTTCCAGGTGTCTGTTTTTGGGTGATTTTCTGCATTCTTAAACATGTAGGTGAAGACTCACTAAGCAGGTTATCTCTCCTTCTGCCAGGCGTGCCCCATTTTTGTGTCCAGATGACTGAAACTCACCACTTTCAGGTAAAGAGGTCAGAGTCATCTCAGAATATATTTGATATTATAGTTGGTGGAAAGTAAAGGAAAAAACTAACCTGGATATCCCCAGTCATGTAGCCCTTGCCCTTACTTCACTGTAAATTCATGGTTAATCATAGTTTCAACTCTAAAGAGCAACTGCTTACCCAGGAAAGGAACTATTTAGGCAGATTTCCCAAACCTAGTTCACAGATCCAAAGCCAAGATGGAGACAGAATAAGGTCAGAAAATGAGTAGAAAAGTGGAGAAACCCAAGCCAAGCAGGAGTAAGGGTGAGCGCATAGGGTGTAAGTCTGAAATCTGAGGGTGAAGGTTGGAGATCAACCAAGTCAGAAGTAGCACAGCAAGTAAACCAGAAGCAGTATGGAATCTTTAAGGATGGTTTCAAATACTTTTCCACCACTCCCATCCAATCAAACACAAAAGGGCATCGGTTACCAGCCTTCCAAATCCCCAGGATGGTACATGGACAATGGCATTTGCCCTGAGAACAAAGTCTTTGCAAAGGGGACTATAGCTCAGGTTTCTAGAAGTTAAGTAGAACATGCCCTCACACATACATAAAGAACAGGAATCTTTCATATCAGATTCTTTATGCCTTATAATGCCAGCGTACTGTAATTTCCTCCCTTTGATTTTATACTACCAGGGTCTTAACTGCACCCCAGACTTTGCCATGTACCCCACATCTAGGCCCTAGTGACTTCACCAACTTGCTTCTAGGAATTGGAGCAGCAGTTTGATGTTCAATGAAAATGTCTCCAAGTGATATTTTGAGTGCTGGTTCATGAGTTGTGCAGAAACTCTGTAACTGATTAGAGTTGCTGAGATCAGGAACTGTATTTTCTCTTTCACCCAGCCATCAGAGTGCTAATCTCTCCTTTCTCAGATGCAATACAGAAGTCAAATAGGTGCAGTCTCTGAAAGTATAATGAAAGAAGAATTCTTGGTGAGACCTAGGTGGTCCCCTTAATCAGACAGAACTTCCCATTCAGCTGACATGCATAGACACCTGATGTAGCCAGTATGCTTTAGGCTATGTCAGTGAATCAACTCTTGTTTGAATGAAAAGAGACTGAGTTTATCAATTTTATTTTCAGCAAATGTAACTTACCACTGATATTTCTAAGATTCTTTATAGTACTATAATTTAAAACAGACTATAATATGGAATTTGATGTTTTGATTCTGGTACACATTTGTCATATATGAGAGAAGAGAGAAGAAAACTAGCAGTGTGAATAAAATAAGATAGTTGATTGAGAAGGTATTATATTTTAGAAAGATATGAGTAGAAATTAAAATGATTGATATGAACTGAGGATTTTGTAAAACCTTTACTCTGGAACCAAAATTTCCTAGAATGTCTGGCATCATTCCATCTGCTAGCAGGAACTGTTATATAAAACTAAAGCCCCATAGTCTGTATTTGATCTTTGTGATTTCTCCCAAAAGGAATTACAGCGTTGTGGAGTAGAGAGGCAAGTTCTTGGGATGGGAAAATAACATGGACTTGGGATATTCTATGGTTGAAGAGTTGTGATTGATTTAGATTTTCTGGAGAGAGTATGAAGCTATTTTGAAAGACAAAATGTAGAATTGACTTTAAAATTTTACAAAGGAAAATAAAAGAATGTAAATGCAAAATTAATGATCATCACTTTGAAACAAATACCTCAAGGAATAGGAAAACTTTTAAACTGCAGACTTAAAAAAAAATGAACTCTATATTATTCTTAACTAAAATATATTGATTATTTACTATACACCAGCCACTATTCTAAGTATTTTATATCATTTGATTTTATACGCAACCTTATAAAGTTGATAGTATAGACCCTTTTACAGATATAGAAAGTGAACCGAATTAAGATAAAGACAGTATAAAAAGACAGCTTTCCCTTCTCTTTGCATCACTGACTGGCGTTTATGTGGTGGTCCTGGGGCTGTAAGGCCGCTTCCTGCCCTGGGCCAAAGCCGCCACACATTTCTCTCCACCTATTATTTCAGTGAAACATGAGTCTCCTCTTGGGCCATTCCAGCTCAGTCTGTGCAGGGCTCTGATGTCCACTTTCTCCTCAAAACTGGGATTCCCTGAGCGCAGTGATCCTCTGGTTAACCTAGATGATCCCTGAGGAATGAAGGAAGGAATCTCTATGACAGCTTGGTCCACCTCTCTGAAAGTATTTGTGTGTTGGGCCTCCCTGGTGGCACGAGGGGTTAAGTATCAGCACTGTCAAGCTACCGCTGCTACTGCAGCATGAGTTTGATCCCTGGCCGGGGAGCTTCCCACATGGCACTGCAGACCTCTCCTGTCTCGCCCACTGCTCCCCTCAGCAGTGTATTTCAGTCAATCTGCCTGTTTTGCTCTCCATTTTGTCTCTGGTGAATCCTCTCACCACCCCACACCTCTGGTCTACACCCCAGTTCTTATATGCATAAATAAGTAAATCTTTTTTAAAAAAGAATTTTAAAAAGGGTTTGTGTGTATATTTAATTGTCTTACAAGTAGAATTAATATAACTTGTGTTTTTGCGTGTTCAGGTATTTAAAGTAGTCACGTTTTACTGTTATAATTAGAAAATACAATCATAAATCAGAATGCTAAACCACATTTCTTTTGGTATCCTCTGCAAAGTAGAACATTACATTCCATTTCTTTAGGGACTATATCTCTTAATCACCGTAACATGTATAACCTCTGATACCTATTAGAGCAAACAATTACAAGAGGTAATACTGCATTTATCTTTTCTCCAGAATCCCAAAGAGTCTTCTCTGCCTTCAAAGCAATTTTATCTCAGAGGATACTATTCTTTCATACTAATGATTTCAAGCCCTCACCACCACATCAGAATGCAAGGCAAAAGTAAAGGGACTACAGAGAGTTAACCAGCATGGCGTGTCAATGATTGTTTCTAAATCCGTTTCTCTACTTGAAAAGTTCTCCTTTACCACAAGTTCTGTGTACCATTAAAATGAGTAAATTTGCTCCCACTTTAAACTAATATTCTGGGAATTAAATGTTGTGACATTCCTCAAACAGGATGGGTGGGATGCCTCCTCCCCCCTCCCCCATATGATTTCTTACTCCTACATCTATAATTAAAACTCCTCTAACCAATCCACATTTATATAGATTCTAAGAGGCACTTAGAAATTCAACTTCCAACCACAACATCTTACTTGCATCCAAGTGAGACATCTTACTTAGCAAATGTGTGTGGCATCACCTTAAATCTTAAACTGCCAGCTCATTCCTTTGAGAGAAAACTCCTGGGGTTGAAGTGTGAATTAGCACCTTAACCCAGAGAAACAGTCTCTGCAGGCAGTGGCACTTTCTGGTATCAGAGGATCAAAATCCTAGAGTTAACTTGCTTTGTCTTAAGCCCACACTTACCCTTCCTCACACTGATGGAAAAAGAAAAGATATATGCTTCATCGAACGAAATTAAAAGCACCAGCACCCAAATTTAAACCTCGAACTTAGGCTCCAAGCTCCTTCTTACTGAATGTTCAACTTTAAAGAAAAGCTACTTACTGACTGACAAGAACTGATTTCCAGCTAGACACAGGCTCTCTGATAAGTATGAGAACGATAACTTTTTTCTCTCCATAGTAACAAAGGTCACTTGGAGTAAAAGGCAATGAACTATATGAGCAATGTAATCTGTACCCAATCCTAGTTTTCGCAGTTCTATTCTCCTCCCCGTGTTTTATCCTCTAAGCCTTCCTTAAGCAAAGACCCAAGTCAGACACAATTTGGTCTGACACCTGAGTGTGGGCATCCATATTTTCAAATCTAAGACCCTAAGTGTAGGGCAAATGAAAGAATGATCAGGGTTTTCAGCCCTCCTGCCATTAGCATTAATGATTGACCCCTGTGGTCCTACACGCAGGCCTGATGGTGGTACCTGAAGTAGGGTGTGGGCGTGTGTGAGTGGGCGCACCTGGGCCTGGAGAGACCGTGCATGCAAGGGCGGCCTCACAGAGGACGCCGCGCGGCAGAGGACTGTGTGGCGGGGTGCAGCAGAGAGACCACACAAGAACACCAGAGAGCCCAGAGAGAGTGAAGATTCTCCGGGGCTGGGAGGCCTGCCAGCCTCTGGGCCCCCAGGCCCTCATGCCTGCCCTGCAGTACTTGCCTCTCTATACATGCTGTAGAAAACATTGAAAGCCTAGAAAAGTCACCGAGGGCTCCTCCTTCACCCGTCTGCCCGGCTCATAGGAAACCTGCTCCACGCCTTGTTGGCGCTCCACTCAGTAAGCACTATTTTATTGTAGCATCATTGTGATTTTCTTCAGATGAGGAAACTATGATCTTTGCTTCTCTGAACTAGAAATAGCAGTTCTTTTTACTAGTTACTTGGTGATGAATTACATTCTACCTGTATCACCTGATGCTTTTGTGTTGTTTTAGTCTCCTTCTGTGATTTAACCTGGAGCGCTTGCATCTCTGCTCTCCAACCAACCCAGAACTGCCTCATGGTACCTGCCATAATATATTCCTCGCATAGCAAGTGCTCAGTAGATTTTTAAAATAACCAATAAGACCTTTCAATTCAATAGGAAATGAATTTTTGAACAATTTGCAATCTCAAAAAAAAATGGCACTTAGGTAAGAAGAGACTTGATTAGAAAGAATTATTTTAAGAAAGAAAAAGGGACCATTGCAATAAGGAGGATGTTCCCACCAGGATACCGGCAAGATTCTCAGGGGTTAGAAAATGGTATTTATGAAGCTAGAAGGAAGCAGGATTGGAGACAAGGGGAGAAAGGAGTGGCATGGTCTGGGGTGGAGAGGACGGTGCCTTCCCTCCAGGTCAGCCTGTCCTGCTGCAGGACTGTTGGGGAGTTGTGATCAGGCTCAGATTGAAGGGTTTTTTTGGTGGGGACTGTTCAGCCTGGGGGAAGGACAGAATTTTAACCAAAGTTTGTTTAATCAACGTTTTCTACCTATTGATCAGTGAGGACACAGTCAATTAGCTAACCTTTTATAAGAGAAAGAGGAAACTGAAATGTCTATGTGTGGCCTTGTTATAAGTGTTAATGACCCTCCAGGAGGCATCTGTGAGTCTCACTGGAGCTCAAATGGTTATTTGTAGTAAGTCGTTTCTGGAACACAAAGACATGGTCAACTGCTCTGTGTTCCAGAATGACAGGGCTCAAGCAAACTTCAACCTTGTCAGTGGACACAAATAGAAAAGGGGCAGTTTCAAGAATTCTGAGACTAAATAGACGGCCAAGAAAAATTCAAACATAAAGAAATATTGTCATAATTAAGAAGGAGGATGTCATTTAGTATGAAAGAGTAAGCTTTCACACTTAATTCTCCAGCACTCTTTCATGATGAAGGCACGATAATCAGCCCAGTTAACAGCTAAGGAAAGAAGGGCCTGGTGGTGGCCACGCACTCACAGAAAGTAGCTAACAGAGCCGACTGTGTTAGATCCCACTGACTGTCCAGCTCACAGTTAATACAAGAAAATGCCAACATTTCAAATAATCAGACTGAGTTCTTGGAGGTGAGGACATACCTGGGAGCACTGCAACTCTGTCTTATTTACATAGCACTGATGGGAAACTTGTAGACTTTCAGCCTGCAAAGAGGCCTAGTGGCAATCCCTATTAAAAATACATATATGAGAAACACATTTCGTTGTAAACCTCTGAACGATTTCCTTTTGGTATTACAGGAAAACTACTTATTTTTTCAAGGTCATGAATATTGTAGCCAGGGTTCTGCAAATAAATCTAAGAAGCTGAGGGAATTCATGAAGCCTTGAGCATCTCTCTTCTGTTTTCTGAAGTTGAAATTCCTATCCCAGGGGCAAAACGTTGACATCCTAGTAAGGTTAAGACTTAAAATATAAATACCCCTACCAGATAACTCCAAGGAATAGATGACTGTCACAAGTCTGATTTGGGGGGGGGGGGGAAATGTTTTCATAGAGGAGATAAACAAAAGAGTCAGTAAGTAACTCAGGAAAAGTTACCTCCATCTAGAAAAACAAGAGGCTGAGAAAGGAGGATAAAGAGGACAGAAAAACCTCAAGACAAATCCAAGAAAAGTCTGCTTGTTTATAATTATGAAAATATGGCAAGATAATATTTCAAAAGAAACGTGTGTATTCCTTTTCCTCAGCGCCTATAAAATTCTATTATTCATATACAAGCCATACCCTGACTCGGCCCGCGAGTCCAGATCAACGCTGTACCTGAGGAGGAAGCAGGGAGCAAGGGACAGGGGTACGCGAGAAAGTGGAGACAAGACAGGAGGTCTGATCAAGTCTCGTTTATTGTTAAGGGGGAAAGAGCATATATAGGGTGAGACTCATGGGGAGGTTACATTGGGTGACGCAGGAGGGTTTGAGATGGGGGATTCAATGAGAGCGCGGCAGGGAAACAATGGGATGGTCCTGCTGACATCATTTTGGGGGAATGTACCTGGAATGGGGAAACAGAAACCTAAGGCAGTCCTCATCGAAACCTAACCTTATATGGGCAACTGAAACAATTAGGGCCATAACTCACCGCTGGCTGAGGGCCATCTTGTCCGATGGCTCCTGACAATACCCTGTCCAGCCTAACAAATTGGACACTAGTAACAGCACTAGAGAAAAAGGGTCACTTTAAATGGGTCATTTGTGAGCCAAGACAAAAGTCTGGAGGAAGCCAAGTCCCCTCCTACCTATCCTTTCACTGATATCTGGTACTAGCCCATAATCAACAGTGGCCAGTATGCCCCACAGATTGTTGATTATCTGTAATGCCTAATTGTGCCCTGGGATTTGGTGAAACTCCTCACATTCAATCTACTCTGTTAATGGGAGATCAGCTGCTTTAAGCCAGCCTAATTAATTCCAAGTGGACCTGACATTGATCATGGATTAGTAGATAATATATATTATGACATAAGATAAACGCATATTAGCATTCATTTTAGATGAGGCTTTCAGATTCCATCAGGATGGCTCACTGCCCATATCTCAACAGCTTTTAGACATTGGAGGGTGATCTGGCAGTGAAGAGGAAGGGCTGTTCTAGAGCTGTTTTGGGTACTATCAGTTACCTTCCCCTACACTAAATGCTTCACAGATCTGTCAAGAAAGGCTGAGAGAGTCCAACAAGGGGACTTTCATGTACCATGAAAAAAGGCAAACAAAAAAACACAAAAGGGGAAACTTCCTGAACACCACATCTTTTCCAAAGCCCCAAGGTTTGACTTTATCTCAGAGCATGAAGAATAAACAATAGATACCTCATGTAAAATTTTATAGCAGCTGTCTGCAAATTTCTCTTTTGATATCTCCAAGTCCAGATGGCAACTTATTGAGATGTCCCGGTCCAGGATCTATTGCATTCTCAAATACAGGTATTCAGCTGAGGACCCACCTCCCTGAGGCCAGAAAGGGAAAATGAATTATAGGACCCCCTAAGGGTAGAGAATATCTAAGAATGAGTTGTAAGTCATCCTCCCTTCCTTACCAAATGATAAATTAGATGGATGTTTGCTTTTAAGGAAAGGAACACTTAGTTTGACATAGAAATGTGAGCCAAACTGTGTGTGAGGGTCTCTAAATGGATGCTAAAATGACTTCATGTAGTTGAGACGTAAGAAAATTGGTGACAGCGATAAAGAAATGGAAAAGTTCCCTTCCTTTCTAAACTCTGATACTATGGGTGCCCAGTGATTCAAATTAGGCCTTAAGAAGGGAGCCAGAAATTAGGTCAGGTTTGCTGTGGGTCCTGGGAGTGTTAGAAGGAGCCCTCAGGGCTGAAGACCTGGCAGGACAGGACAGGAGACCCAGAGTGAATGCCTCAGGCAGGTAGCAAAAACCACATACTGGGACTGACATCCAGAAATTGCTGTCCTGCTAGGAGAGGGTTTCTCTTGCCTGGGTGCACATTAGAATCACTGAGAAGCTTTCAAAGTTTGTGGGGCTGAGGCTGCAATACCATACAATCTAATCAAAACCTTGGAGGTGGCATCTAAGCATCAGTATTTTTTTAATAGCAATCCAGATTATTTAATGTGTACTCGGTAGCTGTAGATCATTGTCTCATTGGTGTATGTTTTCTACCGTATGAATATATGACAATGCATTTATCCACTTGACTGTTGATGAGCACTTAGGCAATTTCCAGTTAGGGGAAATTGCTGAGTTGTTCCATTCATCTTTATTTATTTATTTATTTGGTTTATGTAAATACTCATTTGTGTCGGATATTTTCCTAGCAGTGAAACTGCTGGGTCATAGAATATGCATATGTTCAGCTTTAGATAAAACTGTCAAGTTTTCTAAAATGCTGGTAACAATTTACATCTCTATAGTAGCAAATGATAGATTTTCATTCTGCACATCTTCACGAACCCTTGACATTTTCTATCTTTATCATTTAAGCTTTTCCTAGAAGATGTCTCTTGGTTTTACTCTTAAACTCTGTGGTTTATCAGTGTCCCTCTCATTTTTGTGGAACCTCTAGGAATGAATTCAGATGAAGAACTAGAAGCATTTTGTATCAGTGTGGTTCTCCAGGGAAACAGAACAATATAGAGAGAACAATATTTAGTTATGGATGATAGATAGATCGGTCGATCCATAGCCAGATTAAGCGGGATGGTGAAGAGAGAATAAAGAGTGGGCTCTTGGCTCCTGTAATTATTGAGGCTGAGAAGATCCAACATCTGCAATCAACAAGCTGGGGAGCCAGAGAGCTAATGTGTAGTTTGTTGAAAAGGCATTTTTTGTTTGCTTGTTTTCATGTCTCCTTGTACATACACTGAAATGTTTCTCTGGGGTAGTCACAGGTCGAGAAATGATTCATCTGGACAAGAGTGGATACAAAAAAAATTCAGAAAAATCTCTTTACAGCTGTTCCCTATTCATGGCATCTGTAATTTTTTCTCTCTCACCACAGCATGACTTAACAAGCTTCTGCCTTCTCCCAGAAGCTTCTCAGATTCTGTTTTATAAATTTGTATTGAAGGGCCTCCCTGGTGGTGTAGGGGTTAATTCATAGCCTTATCAAGCTATCACCACGGCAAGGCATGGGTTCGATCCCGGCCAGGGAGCTAACCCACATGGCACAGCAGACCTCTCCTGTCTCGCCCCCTGCTCCCCTCAGCAGTGTATTTAAGTAGACCTGCCTATTCTGCTCCCCAATCTGTCTCTAGTGAATCTTCTCAACCCCCACACCTCTGGCCTACACCCCAGTTCTTGTATGCATAAAAAATCTTTAAAAAAATAAATTTGTATTGAAGCAAAACACCAACAAAAAATGTACACTTTAAGTATGTAATGCAATGAATTCCTTAAATTGAATACACATAAGTAGCCCAGATAAAGAGGTGAAGAATTGTTAACTTCTAGAAAGGAATGAAGCATTATAGGCTACGTCATTCAGCTTTTCTGGACATGACCAAATTGCTTTTCAAAGTGTCTATTTAACCAGCTCTTGCACCAGAAGTGATAAAGGATGTCAATGTCTTCTCATCCTTGCCAATACATTCCTGACAAGTAGAATTTTTCTGAGATAGTCGGTGGTACCATACACAAATTTTCCCAATGCCATTGGGTAGAAATTTTCTTACTGTCTTAAGTTGTTTGTCCTTGATTTTTAATACGGTTGAACATCTTTTCATGGTTATTTGCCTGTCAGAATATTCTTTGTTTACTTTGTTATGGGGTTGTCATCATGTTTTGACTCTTTTCTAGGGAATCCACAGCTTAACTAACTTCCTGCAAGGCCCCGCTATTTGCTGCCTAATTAGTATGTACTTAATAGGTTCTTGCTCTAACACACTGTACTATTCCTTGGCTGGATGAATCTTGCTAAAATTTTCCCAGGATATTTCATGGACACCAGTCTCTCATGATCTTCACTAAACCTATACCTTTTATACCAGGTGTCATTGCCAGTGGCTTCACTTTTTTTATTTTTATTTTATTTTTTTGCTCTATATACTTGGGTTACAGAGCATTTTCAATATTAGTAAGGTATGATGCAGGGTCACAATACAAGCAGGTTAGTTCCTATTGTTTTGCACCTGGTCTGCTACCCTTATGTTAAACTCAGGCCTTATAGACATTTGAGAGTTGAGTGTATGTTACAGCAAGAGCACCACTGTCTAGGAACTTCTGAAGAAATGCATTAATATTTCATTTCTATCACTAGTTGTGGGGTCTTGGACAAGTCATTTCACCTCTGAGAGCAGCCTCTTTAATGTAAAGTGGGAACACAAAGTTAATCTCCCTGTCTACCTCACAAGGCTGCTTTGGGTATCAAATGAAAGAACACACAGAGGATTAAGTTCTGTGAGGCGCTGATCTCCCTCACATAAGAGCTGTGGCAGCTTATTGATAAACACAGACTCCAAACTTTTCTGAGCACTCTCCTGTGAAAACCTAGGGTAGAAACGGGTGTGAAATACAAATGTGCTATTTGCCCACATTTGCTGAAATAATGTGCAGATTACGAAGTCAATGGCTAGGGGAGAACTGCAAGTCAGAAGGCAGCTTTGGCTGAAGCAAATGAATAATTATGATTTGATTTCAGAAGTACAAACATGACCTGAATTAATCAATGTGACTGATGCAAATTCTGTGTACTAGTGAAGCTGGGGCAGAAGTGAGGGTCCAATGTGGAAGTTAGGAAAAGCACCCCAGGGAAAGGATACCTGTCCAGGGGGCCACATGGATGGCTGAGGGGGACTCCTACCACTCTGGGGGGGAGATCTGGGTTCTGGGGGGGAGATGGTGGAGTGATAAGGCTCTGCAGCTATTGGCTGGGGACTGCTGAGGAGAGGCACATGTAGATCTCGTGTGGCAAGCTCTTTAATGAAGTGGGCACTGGGAGGGCTGAGCCTCCGCTCAGCTGAGCTCCAGCCAGAAGTCTTGGGAGGCAGAGGAGGGGCAGAGCTGCAGCTGCTGCCCAGCTCTCAGGATGGAGCTGGCCTTTTCTTCCACTGCAGGCACAAGAACAGCCAGGTACGACTCCAGCGGAGCCATGCCAGCCTACCTCCCAGGGGGCACCCCCAAGGCCAACACCACCTCGCAGACCCTGGACTTCTCCCCAGTCCTTTGCACTGAAACAGTGACTTTCACTGAAGTGGTGGGAGAGGAATGGGGCTCCTTCTACTACTCCTTCAAGGTGAGTTCTCTGCCTTTCCCTCCAAACACTGATTTTCAATAATGAGACAGGTAGAATTTAGGAGACCCAATTAAAGTTTCTTTTGCAGCCAATATTGTGAATGGGTGTAGCTTACTTTCAGTGAAAAGAATATAAAAATAAATGATGAGGTACAACAACTGTTTTTTCCTACTATGCAAAGACCTATATTATAGCTACTGATTTGAATACTGATTTTGTTTCTGCTGTAGGTGAAAATGTGTGAAACATGAGTAACATTTGTGACGGGATGATGCTTATGGTTCCTCTTTCCCTTAGGTAAAAGCACTTTTAATTCATTCCATAATAGTGTTTGAAGTGTGTTTCTTGTAGAGGTGAGAGCTGTGGGGTTTTGTCGGGAAGATCAGAGATGGAGAAAGTCCACATTCCCCAGGACAGTGCTTGATGAATGAGAGACACCCACTCTGTAAGGAGGGAAGGACCACACTCCTCTGCTTATCTTTTGCATTGAACATTCCTGAAAAGTGGATTTTCTTTTGATAGTAGTTGGTGGTGCCACCCTTTGTAATAAGTTGCCTCCTATAACAAATGAAGGAATAGAGTTTGGTGAGTTTCATCTTCAAAGTATCTGAGAGCCACATTGAAGAAATGGTCCTCATTAAATCAATACTGCTCCCTATTCCACAGCAAGGTTCTGGTCAGGAACCATCTAGATACCTGGAAGAGAATGGTTTCCTGCATCTTGCATTGGAATGGTGGGACGTCAGGTTATTTCACACACTGTCTGATGGTGCAGTCAGGTGTAAAAATAATTCCCAGATCTCAAACTGGTACTTTATACAAGAAAGGAAAATTGTAGCAGTTTTTTTTTTTAATCCTCTGGATGTTTTTTAAAAAATGATTTGGTTTTACATGCTGGGTTGGTGTTACTCTAACACTCTCCTCTCTAATGCAACTATTATTTTTTGCAAACACTCGGAATAAAACTTTCGGCATAGAGAGCTGTCAGGAGCAGCCTGGCTCTTTCTCAAGGACCAAGGCACAATGTAGCAAAGCAGAACCTGAACAAGTCACTTAGGCTGGCTGCAGGGGACCCTGGATTCACTGCCTGGTGCATGCCAACACCTAGCTCCACAAGAGAAAGTAGACACTGAAATTGGAGTTTGTTGCCATTTACTGCTGACTGAAAAATCGTCTCTGTGAAGTCCTCCTGGAGACCGGCAGCCTCCACCCTGGGCAAGCAGGTTTTGTGCTCCAGGAAGCACATGGCTTCTCGCTGATGCTGTCTCTGCAGCTCTTTGATATTTATAGAACATGACAGCAAACAGAATGAAGAGACAGGCCGCCGCAGAAGGGCTAATGATCAGCAATAAGGCAGTGGTTCTGAGACTCAAGCAATAATAATTTTTAACTGAAATTTCATTTGCCAGTTTTTGAATACAACTCCTGAGGGGGTGTTGTTTGAATATGTGGACAAACAAATCCCCACTGGCATTCTCCTGAGTGTGTACTTTGTCTTAGGAACATCACCTCTAGGAACTGAAGGGAATCACATTGTTTTCATCTTGTTCTGCTGATACTTTTGCAATCAGATAACTGGAAAAGGGGAGAAACTGAAAGAGTAATTACACTCCACTCTGATCACAGGCTTGGATTGTTCTCTTTCATTTTTTGAGAGACCTTCATTGACTAAAAGCACAGCGATGTTTAGTTACATGGCAGTCAGCGGTGGTGTTTGTGAGAAGCCAGTTTAAATTTCTTAGGTGTAACTTTTTCCCAAGTTTCCCTTTGAGTAGAGGACATTTTGATACACTGTTGGAACAGAAACAGTTCTGATGCAAACCCTTGGTTTACTGTGATTCCTTTTGTCCCACAAATTTCTCAAGGAAAAAATCAAAACTGCATGTGCTTCTTTATTGTCTCCCAAGCG
Source organism: Scalopus aquaticus (assembly GCA_004024925.1). Classification (NCBI taxonomy): domain Eukaryota; kingdom Metazoa; phylum Chordata; class Mammalia; order Eulipotyphla; family Talpidae; genus Scalopus; species Scalopus aquaticus. The sequence goes on from PVIJ01007655.1 coordinate 22,011, forward strand.
AATCATTTTAATCCCCATTGTCTTTACCAAAAGCAGTAAACATAGCATAAAAATAAAAATGGTAACAGCAGTAAAAGAAGCAGAACTCATAACAACCACTATAGCTGTATAACAACTGCTATAGTCGTATATCTCATCTGCTGTGGGCTTTCTTGGTGCCAGGAATCTTGCTAAATGTCCTGTGTAATCCATTCACTGAATTCTTACAACCCATGCTATGTCTTTCCACCTGGAATTGCCTTCTCTCTTCATCTGTGGCTATCTAAATTCTACCCATTCTGTAAGGTTCTTCTGGGGTTGCTTCCTCTATGAAACCACCCTGGATTCATCTCTCCTTGAATTCCAGGTATGTCATGGAGTGTACCTCTCTTTTTGCCATTTAATCCAACCCTCTTAAAATGCTGTTTCAGTATGTCTGGGGCAAAACGATAACAGTCACTGAGCTCCTGTGTGATAGGAATGCTTCTTGTTGGCTTCACGTTCTCTCAAGAACCTGTGACTCCACTAGACACTCTCAATAAGTAGTTACTGCCTGCCAACAGTGGTGATCTGCTCTTGTCAGTGGCCTCCGATTTGCTATAGTGGGCAATAGAAAGCTGCTTTTCTCCGTGTCGGAGGGGGGGTCTGGTCAACACCACATGTCAGTCGCTGCCTTGCCTGGTCTCTACCAGCTGTCTGCACCAGGGCACATTCTCTATAGGTGCATTCACTTCATCCTTATCCCATTTCCAAGCCAATGTGACCAAGGTAAGTTCCAGCTGTCCACAGACAGCTAGAGTGGAGTGGAGTTAGTGTGACACCATGGGTGGATGTCTGGTTTACCCCGGGCAACCTGCACCCACTGTGCTGCCGTCTTACCCAATCTTGGCTGTCTTGCTCAGCCCACATTCCTGGACTTCTAACTTGGTTTCTTACCCATTACTCTAGTTCTCCTCTGAGCCCCAATGTTCTCTTGATGGCAGGGCATAAGGCATCCTTCTCTAGATTTTACTATTCCGTCCTTCACAGGCTTATAGTCTGTTCCTCCTTCCCTTCCCTACCCCCCAATCCTTGCCCCTGCCCCTCTACAACTCTGACCTACTCTGCATGTCCTTGGATATCAGTCGGGGGTGAGCTGAACACCCCTTCCTCTGTCATGGACTTCATGATACTAACTTATGTCGGTTTAAGTTTCTCAGCTCAGGCCTTGGTTTCCTTCACAATTTCTAATTTCTCATATGTTCAAAGTCCCATCCAGTTCACCTCCATTCCTAGCCACCAGCATTAAGGAACAATAAGGGCTTCAAGAAACTACCAGAAGTTTTCAAGGAGGGTGGGCCCTGACTCATCAGAAAATAAGTGGGAAAGCTGAATAGAAAGCTGTCCAAATGGAAGACAAAGATGAAACTCTTCACAATAGCCTTTAATTTTTACCAGTGAATTTGCTAGCAATGTATCTTCAATCACTGACTTTTAAAAATGAGAAAATTTGAAGTAACTGGGAGGGAAACCTATCTGAATTAGTAAATTGCTTCAATTACAGAATAATGCAAATATACTCAGTTTTATTCTTCTTATGTGAGGGGAGAAACATGAATGAAGACTTCTAAATATCACCTAATGATGATCTTTTATTGACTCTCCTTCAGTGGATAGGGACAAATGATACACAATTAGGTTATTATTTATATGTAAATGGTTGCTTCCAAGTGCTTGAGGGTGATTGGATAGTTTATTTCCTTTGTGTACCCTCCTGCCTGCTGTCTTACTGTTAATTTTCTTAAAAGTTTTCAATTTCCTAACACCCTTCCTCTATTAATATAACACAAAAAATTCCAGTTCAACCAGAGTCCCAATTATCTCACACTAGGCCTTAGTAAGAGCTCAAGTGAAGAAGATTAAGGGTGCTGTTCATCTCATTTCAAAGAACCCCACTGGAGCCCCGCCTTTTCAGCAAGAAAGTGCTCATCATTGGAACTCCTCCCTGCCCATCACCCGCTTTCTTGAGTTTGTCATCTTGTCCCATCACATCATTTTGAGACTTGGTGTCTCTCTTCTCTCCTTAGATCTTGGAACAAAGTCAGTGACGCCCATCCTCATACACAGGACCCTCCGGCTCCTGGCTTTCCGATGTGTCTCCTGCAAATGACAAGAAGGGGTCTTGCATGCCCATCGTGCCTTTTTTTTGTCCTATTTAGTTTTGATTAACATGGCCATTCTGTTGAATATTGCAGCTGTTCGAAAGGAAATGACTCTGCTTTGCTCAGTTAAGTAATTACTAAAGGTTTGTTATTTGCTGCATGTTTTTGCTACACATACCTAGAGGTCCAATCCCCAACCCTGGGTAAGCTCTACTCTGCATTTCATTCCATGTCATTGCCACAGGCCCACAAGGATGGCGCGCAGCTGCCGTGCTTGTACTCCGCTGTGTGAAAAAGAACATTGCCATAACTAAATTTCTCTTTGTTATTAATATATCTGATGGAAGGGAATTTATTCTCAGTTAATGCAGAGTGTATTCTGTCATTGTAGAGTTTTTCAACATATGAAGAGTTTTCCCATTTTCTGACTCAGGGGCGGTAAGAGTGTTCACTGGTGTGGGGGTGGGGGATTCAACCTGAGGCGGAATCTGGGCAAGCTGGTGTCAGCTGAGATGAAGAGTCCTACCTAGCCCTCAAAAGTGGTCCTCCTTGCTCCAGACCCTTGTCCAGGCCCCTGCCTGGCCTAGATCAGGCACACACTGCTTGCTGTGGCAGTGTCCTTTCATCACATTTCCTTCAGGCACAAAGGTGCTCACATCATGCGCCTCCCCTCTCTTAACACTGCCTCAATTTCAGTGTGCTGGCTGGGAATGAAAGACTTGACTGCTCCCGACCCTACCCAACCCCAGGCTGCAGAAAACACTGGCGTTGGCATCGCCTCTGGGCCACAGGGCCATCATCACTGTACAGCTCCTGCCTCACTGTAGCTGGGTAAACCCCCAGAGGCTGCCATTCCATGGTCTCTACCCAGTAAGTGAACCTCAGCATTCTTCTAATCTTGTGCTCTCAAATATAGTGGGAGTTGTCTCTTCCTCTCTTTTGTGCTAAACTTTGGAGGGCTCAATACCATGTCCTCTCATCAGAGTCTAAGTTTCCTCTTATTCTGTACCATCTAAACCTTATCCTCATTGCTCTGTCAGCAGAAAACTGATGTACATTTGTAGAGGTTTAAGCCTACAAGTCCCAAAGATACAACAATGTAAACCAACTTTACCTCAATAATATAATTTGAAAACAAAAACTGTCTACCCTGTGTCCTTCCAAACTTATTATTCCAGGCTCTGTAATATGAATGCCCCCAAGACAAAACCTCTTGCAAGGGAAAAAGCCATTTCTCTTCCAAATATTTATGATATCCTCCATGACATATTTTGAAAGCCAATGTTTGCTTGTCTGGATTGATAGAGTAAAAATTGTACCCTGAGGGGTACAGCTTTCTGGCTGCCTGGACTGAAGGAGGTTTTATCAAGGATGTGGGAAGGAGCACATCCATTAATGCTTGACAATGTCACCCTGTCATGCCCAAAATAATTTCCTGTTGATATAGTGGGTCAGAATGTTTCAAGCCATACACTCAAGCGGATAAAAAAAAATGTAACTTTATTTTTCAGTAACTGAACTTAACTTCTCTCTGGACCTTTTAGTCCATCAATTGCAGAATTAGTAACTTAGTCATTGTGGGGTAACTCAGACTCTGAAATCTTCTCTACCATTTTAGTGAGGCACAGGTTTGATTACCAAACCACTGGGGGTAAATCACAGTGCCACCACGAGTTAGTATGTGACTTGGGACAGTTCATCTCTCTGTGTGCCTTGACTTCTGCTTTAGAAAATGACACTAATTCTGCACTGTCTTTCAGAGGGTTGTTTTGAAAAGTTATGTGACTGAATGCTTGTGAAGAACAGCAAACAGCCTGGAGTAAAGTATTGGATGAACGTTAGCTGTTCGACCCCCCATATTTAGTTGCTTCACTGTTTCCTCAGAGCTACTTACTTTCCTCAAAGGTGAGGAGCCCCCATTCTCTACATGGAAGAGGTTTCTGATGACTTGAAGAGAGATCACTGTGGTTGAAGCTGTTCAGGACAGCTATAGCTGAATGAAAACCAACTGAGCAAATTTTAAGATCTAATTGGCTCTATTAATGATTCATGTGTTGGGCAGCACCCCATCTAGCAAGTGGAAGGCACTCTGAGGAGCTGTACAAAAATGAGAAGGTTTTCATGGACAGAAAAGAGGTGCAATAAAACAATCAATTGTTTAATGTCAGATTACCTCAGCCACCTTCAAAGGGAGATATAAGGAGTCTTCTAGGCAGATTACCTTGTTAGTGCTGACCTGGAAATTCCAAGTTTCCCAGTTGCCGTTTACGTTCCTGAGACAAGCTAAAACTGCAGTCAGATTAGATGTTAAGACTCGGTTTGTTGAAGTGGAATCTTAGCACAAATTACTGTATTGGGGGGTCTGTTGTCTCCTTTTTTTATCAGTCTTCAACAGTGGTAGTGAATTTAACGATCCCTTTTATTTCCATTAGACCATGAAAAATATAGACTAAATATTTAAAATAATTACTATAGAATATATATTTTATCTACATGGACTACAGAACATACAGGGCTAAATATATACGTAGAATACATATGGATTCTACATATGGAATAAGGTAGCTTGGGAATATTCTATTTCTTACTTATAGTCCTGATGCAATGGGACCCACTACATGATGATTATTTGCAGAAATGGGAAGTGTTACCCTCTCCAGACACAGTCTGGATGGGCTTGTATTGTGGCAAAAATATTCTCTAGGTCACAAGATGGCAAAACCACCCAAGGTCATGGTGAAGTCATTCAGGTTAATCAGGGCTTTTTGTTTCTCATCTAAGCTATAGTGATACATCTCTTGTTAGCACTTTAGTTTACAGCATTATGATTTCACAGATCTCATTTGAACTTCCCATCAACTGTAGGATAGTCTAAAAAGTAGCGTTCATTTTTCTTTTAACCAGGTGTGAACATGAAATCTGAGAGAAGTTGAAGGTGTGAAACTTCCTTAAAAATAAATAAAATAAGAAGGAAGGAAAAAAAAAGAAAGAGAAAAAAGGAATCTGATGCAACTGCTGATTTAAGTCACAATAGATTAGGCTCTGAAACAGTAAAACTAAACACTGAATCACAACGATTTAACACATCAGAGGTTTATTTCTCTCTCACTTCACAGTTGCAAGCAGGTCAACTTGTACTCTGTCTTATAGAACAAGTGGTTTCCAAGGGAGATGACAAGCCTTCTCTTATCTACTTTGGCCTGAAATGACACGTGAGTTTGACTTGGATTCCACTGGCAAGAATTAATTAGCAGATGGGCATAGGAAATGTAGCTACACAGATTACCAGAAAATAAGCTCAAGAAAACATGCACCACTTACTTCATCATCAAGAAAATACAAAATAAAACCATAATCAAATACCACCATATTCTTATTAGAATGGCTAAAGCAAAAAATATACTAACAACCTCAAGCACTCTCAAGGATGTGAATCATCTAGAACCACATATATTACAGACAGCAAGGCAAATGGTAAAAAAAAAAAATTAGAAAAATTTTTGCCATTTTCATATAAAGTATGCATTTATCAGACAGCCCAGAAATCCTACTCCTGGGTATTTGCCCAAGGGAAATAAAACATGTCTATACAAAGCCTGTAAGTGAATATTGACTTTATTTGGAAATTGCCAAACATGGGAAACAACCCAAACATTTTACAACTGGAAGATAGGAAACTGTAGTACATACATACAATAGAATATTAATTAGCAATATGAGGATATTAATAAAGAGGAATAAACTTACAAAGACATATAACAACATGGATGAATTTCATGCATTGTGCTACATGAAAGGAGCCAGACACAAAATGATGCATATTGTAATGATTTCATTGACATGATGTTAAAAGACAAAACCCTAAGGACAGAAAACAAACCCTTGGTTGCCAAGAGCTGGGAGTAGAGCGAGAGGCTGACAACAAAGGGGCACATGGGAATCTTCTTGGATGATGGAACTAGCTTATAGTTTCATAGTAGACAGTCACATTTGTCAAAACTCACAGAACTGCACATTAAAAGGATGAATTTTCCTCTGTGTAAATTATACCTTAATAAAAAATGTATTATATAGAAAATTATGTCACCAATTAAATTTCAACAAAGTATGTTTCTTTAAAAGTCTGAAATCCCCATGTGACAGCATAGTGAAAGTATGAAGCCCTAGGAGGAACTGAAATGGGACATAGATTTAGATTTGCAGAGCATTAAAGATGAGCGGTGCTCCAAAAGCATCAAGTATGGATAAAAATGGACAGAGTGTGAAAGCTCTCATTTCACATAGTTCTCTGTTCAAATGTCACCTCCTCAAGGATCTTCTTTGACTTATATGATATAATGGTTTATGCCTATGCATTTGTTTTCTATCTCAGTTCCTAGGTCTATGTCCATGAGAATAGGAGATTTATCTCACTTCACTGCTATGTCTCTAGTGCCAGCAACCATACCTAGTCCATCTTAGACCCTCAGAGCCTCTTGAAGGGCGAATGAACTCTAACAGCACTGAGCAAGGTGCTAGGCATAGGGAAAGGATTAAGACACAACTCTACACAGGATTAAGACACAACTCTAAGGGGTCTTATTTATTCTTCCTTATAGTTATATTCTTCCTTATAGTTAGGCATCGAGCATTAGTCATGAATCTTTACAGTACTTAGTACTGATGAGGAATAATGATTATGTTACCAACATTTTGGAAAACACCATCAAGACTGGAGAAAGCAGGCATTAGATGAGCTTGTGGAAAGGGGCGACTATTTAGGAACAGGCGCTGTGGAGATTTTTCTAGATGACAGTGCTTTTCAGTTAACTCAATGGATATGTCAATCCCCTTCTCATTTTTCCAGCAAAATCCTTGCTCATAGTTCTAGAATCTCTTGAAGTTTAAGATTGAACAGTTTGGGAAACTTAACTGGAAATCTATGAGATTGCTATAAAGTTTTTTCCTCTTCTGGTGAAAAGAAAAAGGTATGACTTTTTCATCCCTCCCCTTCTTTCTGCTTTAAATTCAGAGTCAATGTGTGGAGAGACAGCACCCATTTTTTTTTTGTGGAAAGAAAAGACCTAGGTAATGTTGACAAATTGAGGACAGTAGACCTTCAGTTTCCTAATTATATGATAAAAATCTTTCTTTATGCTACTCTTAAGTGGAGTTGTTTTACTTTTGAACCAAACAGTTTTCTAATTGATATAAATGTCAGATGCAAAAGTAGATGTTTATAGCACTGAAGGCAAGACCTTGAAAGCTGGCCACAGAGAGTGGCGCACACATTTTACATCCTCCCCGGAGTCCCCGGGGCTTGCTCCACTCGAGTTTCTTGTCCTGTCATTGTCTAGATTACAAAGGGATTTAACAGACTTTTACAAACATTGATTCAGACTAGATTGTATGTTTCTGAGTAAAGAGAAATTCTCCTTTTCCCAAAGAAAATAGCTTGAAATTTTTTCAGAATGATTCTCTATATTCCAGATGACAAAGATACTCACTTATGTAATCTTATTTAAAGAAAAAAAAAAAAACTAAAAGCACTTTAAAAACATTACCTCATTTTTTTTCATGATGGTTCAGTAAGATTTTTTTATTCCCTCCTTAAATCATAAGGAATAACATCCTTTACTGATAGTTTAAAACAACCATGGAAAGGGTGAGTTGGAGACATGGGCTCTGAGCCCCGCAGCCGGCTCCGCTGTGGGATTAGAAGAATGACCGCAGGCTAGTCAAGTAGGGAAGGAGCCAGTTCTCAGGTGGGCGGTGAGGTTTTAGGATAGAAAAGGAGGGAGACACTCATGGAAGATTTCTGCTCACTAATCTCCTGTGAGGATTCCCCCAAGCCTAGAGGAGATGAAAGGGGAGGGCTACTGCCCTTTCGCGGAAGACCAGCCTCACCGACTTCCACCACCACTAGATCCTCTTCTTCCCAGACTCCCGGCCCTCTTAGACTCTCCACCCCACCCCCCACCCCCATTCTGCTCTTCTACACCCTCTGAGCACCAGCACTCTCCACCCTCTTCATGCTCTACTCCTCCACTTGTCCACTCCCCAGATTCCCCGCTCTCCCACATCCTTCACCCATCCTCTCTATTCTCCCTACTGTTAAAGGCTCATTTCAACCAAGAGCATTGAGTTATTTAGACAACAAGCAGAGTTTATTCTGAAACAGAACAACAGAAAAGCAGGCAGATTGAATGCATTCATGGTGAAAGCCATGTTTACCTTCTAGAATCCCAGAATCCCAAACCGTCTCCATAGCCTCGAGAGCACCAACCACCCCTTCAGTGAGAGGATGCAAGACATGTTGAGCCCTGTAGTTTGTTGACTTAAGCGTGCTTGCACCTTGTCATCCTAGCTTCCGGAACACATTTAAATGAGGTTCTGAATATTAATATTCACAAGGTGAACAAAACAAACACCCCAGAACTCCTCCCCTTTAGAACACCATTTTTGAAGGAAAGAGACAGTTCTCCAGATAGAACTAATTGTAGAGAAATAAGAAGTAAGCATAACCTTTAAACAATTCCTAAGAGCTCAAAGTTTTCCTTCACTCCAGAAGCCACTCCTTTCCCAGCCTCTTCTGCATACCCTCATCCCTACCGGGGCAGTCATTCATTTTGGACTTTGCGTGCTCACTTAAAAATATATAAATATTTTTTTGCCTGATTTTCCCCAGTCCTCCTTTTATCTTCAAACTTTTTTCCTCAATAATTTGGTTTCAAGTATTAGCACAAAAGTCACTCTGAGGAAATGAATTTCTTCTTCAGGAGTCTCTGCTGGCATCCCCCTTTGCCTCTCATGGCTACTTGCATTTGGGAATAGGATTTTGCTTAATGTAGATAAAGCTCTCCTGTCCAGAGCTCCTGGGCAAGGACGAAGACTGTCCAGACGAGGGCTGGCGAAGTTCCTTGAAGGAACAGCAGGCAAAAAGGGCTCGCTCATTCCCTCCCCTTCCAGTGCCCAAGGTCCCTCCCTCTCTCTTGCTTCTCTGCTGGCCTGGAGCCATGACTCCCCCAAGGCCTGCGGTGTTCCAGGCTTACATCAAATGCCAGAGCTCCCATTAACACTCAGAATTGCACTCACACACACATGTTGAGCTAAAGTGTTTACTCAAGGATGCTATTTGCAACTCATAATTTAATAAAAAATGAAAGGGAATATTGTTAGTAATCAATACAAATTTCCTTTCTTTCATCTAGTTCTGTGGACCTTTGCTTGTGGTGACTCATAGAAATCCGTGAAATAGAAGATAGTCTTTTGATTAAGAGTAAACCTAATTCCCTTTCCAATGCATTCAGTCCCTTTTGAAAATCTTTTTGCCTTGTTTGGGCTAAAAAATGTAGTGTATTCAAGAACGGGGAAATTACTTGTGTGAAATAAAGCAGAATAATTTCTTGAATGCTAACCCTGCCAAGCTTGTTTATATATATATATATATATATATATATATATATATATATATATATATATTATATTATATAAAATATATATATTATTTACTCCTTCATTAGTCAAATTAAGCTAGGTTATGATGCGGTAGCAAATAACCAAGCATTATCAGGGGAGCTAAAATCATAATTATTTATCTCCTGCTTGTGCCACATGTGTATTACAAGTTAACAAGGAACTCTGTTTATTTATCACTTAGTGACCCAGGCTGATAAAAGGTTCATCTCAACACAAGTTTCCATAATGACAGAATCAATATCAAACAGAGAACAATGAAGCCGGCACTGGATTTTGCAGCCTCTGCCCAGAAATGGCGCATGTAACCTTTGCCAGTCTTTCATTTGCCAAAATAAGTTCATAGTCAGATCAGATATCAATGAAGCAGGGAAATATCATCTTCCTTCTGGGAGAGGCAGGGGCTACTGACCCGGGGGCTGGCCCCTGCTGGGTTAACCAGGGCTCCTGGGCATGGTTCCAACTCCATCAAAATTCGAGAGACTCAGGTCAGAGTGATGCTCAGAGTCAGGAAACTGTTGGCCTCCAGGAGGCTTCCGTGGAGTGACTGATGACAGGTGCAGGGACGGGTGTCTGACCCCGGCCAGTTGAGGCTTGCAAGACTCAGAGAGCTTGGGGACCTGGGATGCAGGTGAGCGAGCAAGAGGGCAATGGAAACCAAGGCTGATGACCAGCTGAATGAACTGGGTGCACGATAATTCAGTAGTCTTTTAATCTCTGCTGAACATCTACCCAGTGCACAGGTTAGATGCACAGGAAATGAAGCTGCCAAGAGTAGCAGTTTAAAATGATTTTCCTGGAAACCTCATCCTGAGTGCCTTTCATGACCTTTTACCCTACCTGTCCTCATGTATCTGGAGATCAGCTCTACACCCTGACCCTCGCATCTGCTTCTGCTCTTCCATTTTCTAGTCCCCCTTTCACACACACACACACCCCCACACACCCATCATTCTTTTAGCTACTTGAACTTGAGACTCCTAGATGGACTGGAAACTACAGGTTGAAGGTTATTAAGGTTTGAGCTCAGATGGGTATTCAAGAGAAAGTTTTCTTAGACATTTCTCCCTGCTTATTAATAACTCCAGGACAGAAAATGAACTCTTGCAGCCTCATTTTTTTTCAATATGTGGATTATCAGGAAGAATTTTCTTGGTGTTTTTATTGCATAGTAGTTACTTTGATTTCTACTACACTGTAGAGAATTGGACCTAATTTACCAAAATGTTAGTTTTCAATATTTCAAGGTTCTAGAGCTCAAATAGCAATTTAAATGCTAATCTCAGTTCTTGGTCTACAGCAGATGCTTCATTTGTTTGTTCAACAAATATTAATTATTACCTAGATTTGAAACCCAGTGGGTTTTCAGATAATTTCTAACATCTGTGCTTTGGCCTATTATGGGAATTCAGATGTAATCCTAGAATTCAATTGTCTCAAAGATTCTAGTACACCTTATTTGTGATTAATCTGGTGTCTTCTTTTAATCTAAGAATGAAATCAATAGAGATTCACATTAAAATGAATGTGGAACATTGATGGCTCTGTTTCTGTTGAAATCTGAAGATTTACTAGTAGCCAGAAAGCTGACAGAAAGTCATGCAAATAGTTCCACACCAAACCCTGCTTGAAACAAGAACACCTAGGCAGTGGGAAATTAACTTTGCTAATTAAGCATGAAATATGACCCAAGGCAATATAAAGTATTCCAGACCTACTGTAACTAACCCTTTATGGTCAGTGTAGAAAGATCTGATGTGGCTGTTCAGTATGTCCTGGAGGTAAAATAAAATGCCAGGCAATGATCCAAACTTTTATTGGATCACTTTCCTGTCCAGTCCCTGGATGAAGAAGCTGAAGTTACTGTTTTCTTTCACCTTTGCTGATGGTGTTGAGAGTAGGACAAAGGTACCTTGGGCTATGAGGACGAATCTTTTCTCTTGAAAGTGAGTTCTTCTAAGGTAGAGCAATGATCAGAATGGACCAAACTTCGTTTTTGAAATGATTGGTTTTCAGCAAAGGTCCAGTTTCTCATTATGAGCCTTTCCCTGCCCCGTGACCACACCTCACATTGGCAGTGAATGGCTCCTACCAGTCCTCAGTAGCCTGAGCTTTTCCCTCGCTTTCTTCACTTACACTGTTGCTAGACACCCCATTTATTTTATTTATTTATTTATTTTTGCTTAATTACTTGTATTCATATCTTTCAGTCTCAGCTCACCTAGGCATTGCTCAAGGGTACAGCTCATGACCAGCCGTGTGAACTCCTCCTCAGGTTCTACTGCAGGTCCCCTATTTGAGAGTCTATGTCTCCATTATAGTTGCTCATATTGGAATAGTTCAATCACATATCTTCCTTTACCATTAGACTATGAACTCCACGTCGTTGTCCTCCTTCTATCCCCAAAGTATGTTGAACTCTGCTACTAGATCTCCATAAATGGTTTTTTGAACTTGATTATACAGACTGCAGATGTGTGCAATCATGTTCACAGATACGTGATTTCCAGAATGGTTTCATACTTCTGACCTGAGTATCATTTCTGCACCAACAATGTGCCAAGACTCTCCCCTACGGATAAATAGTTCCCTTATATTTTATGTGAGCATCACAGAATGACTCTTAGTCCGTGACAATTTGGGACTATCTTGGTCCAGAGCCCTGCTGTCAACCTCAGCACACCAGAGCTGTGACAACACCGTCTATCCTGCCCATGTTCTCTATTTGTGCAGCTGTCAGCTTGACCTGCCAGCTCCTAGTCAGTGCAACAGCATTCCTGTTCTTGACCCCTATTAAAGTGACATGAAAAGCCTTATAAAAATATAAAAGTTAACATTCACACCTTCCTGAAGTTTTATGTAATTTTCTTATATTTTATAATTGTGACTAATTAAAAAGTCTTGCTATATATATTTTCAGAATTGAGTATTAGAAATGAAGCCTATCCAGGTAATCCAAGATAGAATTCTCATAGCTTTAAGTAAAACAATTAGAAAAGGTGACTGCATCTAGGTGGTTGTGATGAGAATTAAACTGTGTTTGGAATGGTGTCTCCCAGGTAGGATGGTAGAAATGCAGATTTTTAAATGAGGCATCACCAGGAGGAGGTGGTTTAGGGTAGGAAGCACAGGTGGGCACCCCTGCGCAAGCCCACCCTCACCTCTGCGCCTTAGGCCACTGCAGATTATTAACCACTGCAGAGCTGCTGTAGCAGCAGATGGGGCAAGACATGGGGAGAAATTGGGATTAAGTCTTAAATGTGAGGTTCCAGACCCTCTTTATGCATCTCATTTCCCCAGTCTAATTAAGCAGCTTCAGGAATCCAAAGCTTTGCAGTCTGCCCTGATTATCTTAGTTTAAATTGTGTGTCTCTCTGTAACATAGTGATTCATCCTCAGTGGAATTAGTCACTTTCAGATCTTCGCTTTTGATATTTCCAACCCACCTATGCAAGTAAATGAGATTTTGAGCAGACCTCAGAGCCAGGTATTGTGAGTGGTAGTTCGCATTCAGATCTCAGTGATAGGAGCAAAGCTTCTTTGCTTGCTTGCTGAGAACTGAGGCTACATCATAACCTTTCTGAGCCTTCATTTTCTCCTTGGGAAGTAAGACATATTTGCTTCTTCCTGTGTTTGAGATACTCATCTTCACTGTCACAGAAATAACAATGATCGTAAAAGGAACCATGGAAAAGTTAGGGGTGCCGAGATCGCTGTGATCTCTGATGGTGCAGCTGCATCTTGTGTCACGTTTGTAACTACTGTGTGGAAACCACACAGTGCGCCAGTGTCCGGCCATTCAAACTCATACTGAACATTGATCTTATGCTCAGTCCTGGGAGACACAGAAATGAAACTCACCCAGCTCCAGAAAACAGCTTCCAACAAGATTTGAGTCAGAAGGAAAATGAAGTTTTGTTTTCTACTTGAAAATTGAAAATAAACAAGACAACTTCACTATCTCTGGCCCCACATTGAAGCAGAAAACCACTGCAGTAGACAGGGCATGACTTTTCAATCAAGCAAAGCTGTGTTCACATCCTGACAGAATCAACCATGAACCATATCCCAGTTCAGTACATCCTCTGAGCCCCAATTCCTGACCTATAAGATAGAGGACAGTGACTTCTCTTTGGTCTTGTTATAATGATAAGGTGAGCAACATGTAAAGTTCAGATGATGCTTGGTACATGCTGATCAATTCAGAACACTTATTAAGCACATTAAAAATTAAGTTATCTAGGGGCTAAATGAATGTGATTTGCTCAAATAATGTTGGTTCCCATTCACCCTATGGTTGTTCAAGATACTTATATCTTTTACATTATTGTGTATCCCCGTGGGTTACCCACCACCGATTCACCTGTGAATCATCATCCTAGTCCCCTGTGCTCTTTTCTCCCCCATTTTGAACCCTTATACACTAGCAGGCAACCGTAAATGAGAGATATTCAGTGAGGGAGGGGGAGGATAAGAAAATTCTTGTTTCAATAACCTTTTCTGTGGTTTTCATAAGTACTCATCAACCATATAGTGCCATCAACCATATAGGCACCCCCAATGTATTTATTAAGTACTTTCTGTGGGGAAGACAGAATGCCAGGATGAAATGGTGACCCACACCTAATCCCTACCCCAGTGGATCTCTTCTAGCACTGGATGCATAGCTCATGCATTCAAGTCCCAGGTATCAGCTCTGGGGCAGCTCGAGCATCAAGAGAATGCAGCAATTCATATCTCTAAATGCCAGATTGAAATTCTCTGAGTCGGAGGACAGGTAACATCACACATGACCTCATTAACTGGAGGCTGAAAACCAAATAGTCATAACCTATAACCATGTAGGTGAGTTGGAAACACTCTAGTCTTTAATCGTTGTAAAATTCCAAATACATCTATTCTGCTGTATTGAACAACTGGGTAAAATTTTGCCACACATGACCACTAGGGGGCATTTAGTCCCCAACTATATTCTGCAATAGTTGCGAGAACAGTTTTGGGGATACCTTCAGTACCTGGGGGAGGGGCTGCAGGTAGCACACCTGTTAGGCTGGAGTGAAACCCTAATAGACTGGAGCTGAAAATAGGATAGATATTGTGAAGTCAAGCATAGTTCTGAAAAGGTAGTGAGTTATTTATAAATCACTCCTCAAACCTCTAAGTAGTCCATAAAACTAAGGAAGGAAATAAACCCATTTTTTATTGTGTGTATGAGAACCACCCCCTCCCATATCTGCAGTTAAACTTTCTGTGGTTCCAGTTACCATGGTCAAGTGCAGTCGAGAAATACTATATACAGCAAGATTTAGAGAGAAAGAGAAAGATAGAGATCACATTCACATACTTTTATCATAGTATTTGGTTATAATTACCATATATTATTTTTGGTTGTTAATTTCTTTTTCTGCCCAATTACATATTAACTATATCATAATTATAGAAATTAAACTGTTCATAGGAATGTATATGTAGGAAAAGCATAACACAGAGGGTGCAGTATCATCTGATTTCAGGCATCCCTGGGAGTCCTAGAACTTATCTCCTACAGATGAGGGACTGCTGTACTATCAGGCACTCAGCTAGAAAGCTCCATCTTCAACATCATATCTATCTACATGGAAGACCTGAGGCGGGATTTTTTTAATCCTCACTTTACAAATGAGGATACTGAGACTCAGGGAGTCATTACCTGTGGACAGATCACATATCTGGCAAATAACAAAGAATCTGATTCCAGGTCAGGCTGATTCCAAAGCCTACCCACTTTCCTACCAAATCACTCACCTGAGTGCAATGTTCTGAATGTGTCTGCACTTGTTTCCTCAATTTCCAAGTCATAATTTTCCAAATTCTCATATCATCCTGGGATTTTGTGTGCCTCTGTGTGTGTGCATGCATGGGTAAGAGTGCTATGAATAAATGATCTTACAGCTAAGTGTTTTCATACTTAATGACCCTTGTACTACTCGATGAAACAAGATTTAAACTTGGTTGAGTGTAATTTATACACTTTACGTGTTCTTTTTCCCCTTCGGCAACAACAGCTTCTTCCATTTAGTAGACAATGAATTGATGTTGAATTAATTAATAAATAAATGAACATGGCTTATAGGAGAACTCCAGAAAACAGTGAGGGACAAACTCTGGAAATTTCCTGAAGCCTATGTGGTAAGGTGAGATTGTCTTTGGATAGAAATCTCCAAAGGGGAAGGAAAAGACCCAGCTTCACAGAATTTGCTCAACCTGCTCCCACGACATCATCCAATCCCAAGGGCCACGTGGGGACCCACACAGGGGTAATTGCGCACGACACAGTTACCACAGCTACTAAGAAAAGTCTCAGCCAAACCAGCCCTGACTGCCAGTCCTCCGAGGCCTGACTTCCAACTCACTGAGACATCTAAGCAGGATAATTTGATTTGCGGTGTTTGTCACTGTCCGCTCCCATCAGAGCAGAGCTGAGCCAGAGCCTGCTTTGAAGGGCTTAGAAGCCTGGGTCTGGACGGAGTACTGTGAGGCACAAAGACACAGAAAAGCAGCCATTCTATGCCTGCCTGAGACCAGAGGGCTCTTCTATTAGTGACAAACTTGATTTCTGGAAACATAAATTTTGATATCAACCAAGAAGTCATATAAAAAGCAAGCCACTTATCCATTCCAGTTGTTTTTCTGGAAATGTGGCCCAACTGCACTTATCAATGGCAATAGTTCTGTGGACAACGGAGAGTATGTAGAGAGATACATATTCTGAGGAAAAAAAGTTGAATTTTAGTTCAAAATCACCTGAGTTTGCTTGAGGAATTCTCCTTTACAATTACCTAAAGATCTTCAAAGTATAATTTTAGTTAAAAAAAAAAATGTGTCAGAGTTGAAAATAGGAAGGATGCTGTCTACCTGGAGGAAAACTGAGGCATTCCTGTAAGGTGCAGAGCTGGTGAGACATTGTAAGAGCAAGACAGACAGACTCCATCACTCTTTCACATCAAGCAAGAATCTCTAAGGAGCATGAGGGACAGAGGGAATTCCTACACCCACAGACTCTAGAGGCCGAGGCTGAGGCCGCCTCCAGTGAGCAGAGCTCTGTGGGAAGTTCACCAGCATCCTCTGGCCTCAGAGTGGAGGCAGGTGGCAGCTGCTTTTCCCCAGCTAAAGGGATGTGGACAGATGGTGCCGGGACATTGTCACTGAGAAAGAGAGCTCTGTATGCACTGCCCTCCTGCCACCCTGCCATCACCAGCAGAGGACCCTATTTCCTTCAGCGCCTCCAGACACTGCTCTCTCCCCACTCAGTATGGAGATCCAGATTTCAGGTCTGGCAAAGAACCATCATAAGCAACTGACTTTTCCCTTCCTTTCTTATCTAACACTGAAAGAATTCAACAGAGATTGACTTAGTACTTACTAGATGAGTGTGGAAATAAAGCACCCCCACCATGACACAAGATGAGAAAATTTGCTGGGTATGATACCGTGTTCTGTAATTCAAAAAAGAAATTATTTTAAGGCATCAAAACGCTCCCCATGAAGCAGATTCCTGAAAGAAACAGAAGAAAATCTTGGAGAAGCTCAATTTGCTTTCTCAGCAGGGCTTAAAACGACATTGTAGAATAAAAAGGGCATACCTGAGTTCAGAAATTATTATTTTAGCATAAAAATACAGTCACTGCAAGGAACTGAGAGAGTGAATATATAACTTGATTGTTAGTTGCAAGAAAGCTCAGGTAATTCTCATAAAATTACACTAAACAATGGAAAACTGAATATAATAAGAGAGAGAGGGGTGAGAAAGGCAGGAAAATCCCATAAGTTCTGTACAACCAAAATGTCAGAAGAAGTCAGAGAAGAAGCAAAAATGAAAACAACAGTAAAACACTATTTAACTTTAAAATTTGAGTTTTTAAATCTGAAAAGCTCAATCATAATGTCAGTAAAATTAATTCAGATCAATTCGTATTTAAATTTTGAGAGTGTTAGGGTGAAAGTGCACCAAAAATCAGTATCTAAATCTCAAATGGGTTAAGATAAAGATAAAAGAAATATTTGTGTCCTCTGGAACACAGTCCTCATGTTCCTCACGCATGTCTACATGGGAAAATATTTTAATCCTGAAATATTAAAGACTGTCCAGTTGCCACAGAAATATACACTCTAGCATGTGGAGATTCAGAAGTTAAAAATTCAGAAGATTCCTAAAGTAAATAGTAAAGTGGGCTATAAACTTTACTTAGGAATTAATTAAAAGAAAAACTTGGTCATCAAAATGTCAGTAAAACAGTTAAATCTATCTTAGTAACATAATGATGAAATTTCAATACAAATGTCAAAAAGGATGTCTAGAAAAAAAGATTATGTTAAAATTTACTAACAATCTGGAAAGAAAAACAACAAATTATTTTAATAGAACCTGAGGGGAGGAGGAGTGATATAGAAGTATGTTGATATATTATTTATCATATTGTGATATCCAAGGTTAAATAATTCTTGATGGTTATTAAAAATTAAACTTTAAATAACTTTAATTCTTAGATGTTAATGCATGTGATAAAAGAGAATGGGTAAGTGTCAAATGGCTACAGAGGAAAAAAATGACAATGAAACTACCAATGGCGGGCCTCCCTGGTGGTGCAACAGGTTGAGTCTTGACCTATGAGGCTGTCCACAGCCACTGCAGCACGAGTTCAATCCCCGGCCAGGGAGCTTCCCACATGGCGCAGCAGACCTCTCCTGCCTCGCCCGCTGCTCCCCTCCGCAGTGTACTTCAGTCGATCTGCCTGTTCTGCTCCCCGCTCTGTCTCTGGTGAATCCTCTCACCACCCCACACCTCTGGCCTACACCTCAGTTCTTGTGTGCATAAATAAATAAATCTTTTAAAAAAATAAGTACCAATAGCAAAGAAAATGTAAATGTTAAAAAATAGGAAAGTAAAATGAGAAAGGCCATGTAAATTCTTACATATCACTAAACACACCTTTACTTTATAATCGACTAAAGTCACAACTTAAAGCAATCTCAATTTAAGTCAAAACCAAACATTGTACCAAACTGTATAATTTTCACACCTCAACCTGGGAACTTTCTTCAGTCTCCCCAAGTCTCAGTGTCCAGCCCCGTCACCGATCCTCCCCCCGTTCCCGAATGCCCTCTAGTAATAGTCTAAGAGTTATTCTTGCTGTGTTTTGCCAATTTGTTTTCCTTGATTATTTATATAATATTCCACAAAAGAATGAAACCATCTGGTAATTATCTTTCACATTCTGACTTATTTCACTTAGCATAATTATCTCAAGCTCCATCACTTTTGTCCCCAAAGATACTATTTCATCTTTTTCAAAAGTTGATATCTTACTATATTTTTAACATATATCTCTCCTGTGCATATACTGGGAGACAGTATAAAATAGTAGTAGTGTCTTTTGTTAGGCTGCCTGGTGATAATCCTCATTATACAGTTTATTTGCTGTAAGAAGAATGTGGGAAAACTTCTTAATTCCTACATGCTTTAGTTTCCTCAACTATTAAACGGGGATACCAAAAGCGTGTACTTCAAACAAAGGTTGTTGTGAGGGTGGAAAGCGCAGATCCTGGTACCTAAAATGTTCTTAGTGAACACTAGCTATCTTGAGCAAAATTCAGCATCTTTTAATTTGTTTAAGGGCCCTCTAATTTCTTTTTCTGTTAACTTCTCTTAATCTTCATTACCCACTTTCTTCTTGGGCTATTAGCATCTTGATATATCTTAGAAATTAGTCCACTGCAATGAATTACAAAAATATTTTCCAGGCTTATAAAAAATGTATGCTAATTACAGGAGATATCTGGTAGAAAATGAAACAAATGGTTACAAGTATGTGGATAAACAAGTATATACATTAACATATAAATACAACTAAATCGTGTCTAACAAAATTAATGTCAGGACAAAGGTAATTCAAGGCAAAAAGAATTGTGCAGAAAAACAATTGACTACTAAATATGAACTCTATAGCAAAGACATAAAGCATTAATCAAATAAAAACTATCACATTAAAATACATAAAATAATTCTTAGGAGTAGAAAGTACTTTTCAGTTAGGATATAATTTGAATAATATTCATTTCATTTGTAGATATACAATGAATTTTTTTAAGATTTATTTTTATTTATTTATGCATACAAGAACTGGGGTGTTCCAGAGCTGCAGAGGGGTGACAGGATTCACAAGAGAAAGAGGGGGAAGCAGAACAGGCAGATTGACTGAAACACACTGCTGAGAGGAGCAACGGCAAGACAGGAGAGGTCTGCTGAGCCATATGTGGGTTAGCTCCCTGGGGGAATCAAACTCAGATCAAAGACTTGATAGCATGATAGTGCTGAGACTTAACCCCTAGACCACCAGGAAGGCCATATAATGAACTTATTATGAAAACACTAATACTAAATACAAAATGTTAAAATTGATCACAAAAGAGACAAGAGTGTCAATATATGATGTTACGCAGATGCGTCATCATCATCATAAAAGAATTACAAAACCTTTATTATGTAAAGGACTATATAAAGGAATATTTACAAAGCTCACATTAATGATAATGATAAAGTAAAGCTCCAGAAACAAACCCAGTTTATTCACCTCCCAAGAATACCTACTGTCATATCATCACTTGACAGCTATTCTGAAATACCAAAGTAATAAAATAAATGGGAAAAATAAATAGGGTAAGTACATACTAGAAAGTAAAGCAGAAAATTCTTTTACCATTGATTATGATAATCTCTATTCAAGATATAAAAGGATTAATGAAACAACTATTGTGATTACTGAAACAATTTATAAATTGGCTGGCATCAAAATAATATATAGAAGTGAGTTACTTTCATATAGATTATATCAACCAGTTAAAAAATATAATGGTGTAAAATAAGACACCATAAACTGTGGAGAATTTCATGTAATAAAACTTAAGTATTCTATGTTAAGATATTTAAAATGATAGCATTCATACATGATTACTTTAACATACATGTCTATTTAATATTAAATACAAAATAAAATGTGAAGGAAAATCTACTCAGTCTTCTTTCTGGGCATCTTTATGGGCTATGGTCAACATTCACACCCCTAAAGTGAAGCACCTCCTCATCACTGTGGGGTTGAAATGCCCTGTACGTTGAGCACAGTCTTGGAAAATTCTCCACGGGTCCTGTATGATGATTATATAATTTACCATCCAAACCAAGACACATATGAGAGTGAATCAGATGATTGAAATAATTGCTTTGGGATAACACATAAAACTAGGACTGTTGTAGGTGAATCAGTTGACATAGTTACTCTGGCCATGGACCAGACTTTGAGAAACACTATTCCAAAATCCTCCAACAATACGACTTAGAGTCAAACTCAATCTACACAGGCCGCAAAGCTGCTGAGAGACTGGGGCCATTCCCTAGAATGTTATAAACTCTAGACAAGAGAAGGCGCTATTGAACAGTCCCCCCCGCCCCCCGGAGCACCACACCAACAGCTGTGTCACAGCAGAGCACTGCCTGGGAAATTCAATAATGCATCTCTTTCCAGACAGGGACATGAGCATTTTGTGGTGCTCTGACATGCCCACACCTGCCACACCAACTGCTCAAAGGGTCCCTTCATCTTTTCCTGAAACAAACACCCAAGGTGGCACCATCTTATCTGAGTCCTATATTAGGGTTGAATGCCCAACCCTGGATTTCAAGTCTATCATCTATCAGCATCATGGTGTGAGGATACCTTCTGCCTATAGAGACTTAGAAAACACCTGTTTTCTTAGACTGACCCCAAGTTTTTGAAATGTTGGTTCTCCAAGTTCAAACCACTTATTAATAACTACCATATGCACACCTCTCTTACAGCACCCTCGCCTATATTTTCCATAGCTAGTAAAACTCAGTAAGCTTGACTGTGGAAGGGATGACTATGATCACAGAAAGATTTGCAAACTGATATGGATAGTTATCCATCAAATCATGTCTACTTGTCACTGGATATACCAAACTTGAAATCAAACTGCCAAAGCAAGCTATCAGTTCTTTCATGTTTTGTAGCGAAATTTCCTTAAGGTTAATCAGTTATTTGGCAAAAATGTTTGCAGCAAAAGTGTTTGCAACAAAAAATTTATTTTGCATCTACCTAGAATGAGTCAGTAAAGGACCAGAGTAAAAGTGTGTGGCTTGGCACTAAGCAAAGACTCTGTCCTCCCAATGCGAGATGACAGAAGCACCTGGGGGTAAGGCATCTGCCATCTGTGCCCTTCAAAATCATGGGCCGGGCCTCCCCGGTGGCACAGCAGTTAAGCACTGCGCTGTGGAGCTGTCGGCAGTGGTGATGCGAGTTCGATGCCCGGCCGGGGAGAATCCCACATGGTGCGGCAGACCTCTCCTGCCTCGCCCGCTGCTCCCCTCAGCAGTGTCTTTCTGATCTGCCTGTTCTGCTACCCGCTCTGTCTCTGGTGAACCCTCTCGCCGCCCCACACCTCTGGCCTGTACCCCAGCTTGTATGTATAAATAAAATATATATATATATATATAAAAATTCAGTTCTTTCACGGTAAAAAAAAAAAAATCATGGGCCCTGTGCTCCCTCCACTCCAAGTGTGCACTATCTTCCCCCTGCAATACTCATCCTCCCACTTCCACCTTCTACAACCCAAGGCCCTGAGCTTCACCCAAAACTTTAGGAATCCATTTGTACATCCAGGAGGGAGAACCTAAATATCGGCTTGATAACAAGTGAACTCACGAAGATGTTAGCTTCAACTGGACTTCTGATAAGGATAGGGGCTACAGAAGCAATTGTGAGAAACTCTTCTAGCTCTGGAAGCTGGCAGAGTTGGTTTAGGGTTCCCCATGGCACCACAGGAATGCCAGGTGTGTTATTATGTTCATGGAGAATTAGGGGCTACATGAATCCGAGCTGCTCAGCAAGCTTATTAGTGCTCTCCCATCCTTCAGTCTATGCGCTTCCCTATATTGTCATAATATTTTTTTAGTGACTTTAATTCACTTCTTTTAAATGAAATATTTTACTCCATCATTTGAAACTATCACCTATTTTTTAGTTATTCCTTTAATTGATTAAAAAAAGCAAGCTACACAATATGTGTAGTAAATATCAAAGAATCCAATCAAAAAATGGGCAGAAGATCTTCAAAGACACTTCTCCAAAGAAGAAATTCAAATGGCCAATAGGCATTTGAACAATGTTCAACACCTCTCATAATCAGAGAAATGCAAATGAAAACCACAATGAGATACCACCTTACACCAATGAGAATGGCACACATTAAAAAATAGGCAACAACAAATGTTGGTGAGGATGTGGAACTCTCCTACACTGCTGGTGGGAATGTAAACTGGTCCAACCACTATGGAAAGCTGTATGGTGATTCCTCAGACCACTGAAAATGGAGCTACTATATGACCCAGCAATTCCTAGGGATCTATCCAAAGGACACAAAAACATTAATCCAAAATAATATCTGCACCCCTATGTTTGCTGCAACATTATTTACAATAGCTACTACTTGGAAACAACCCAAATGCCCCAAAAGATGACTGGATCAAGAAGATGTGGTACATATACACAATTGAATACTATTCAGCAATCAAAAAAGATAAATTAATGCCATTCACAGCAACATGGATGGAGCTAGAAGGGATTATGCTCGGTGAAAGAAGTCAAAAGGAAAAAGAATAATATCAGATCATTTCACTTATTGAAGGAATATAGGGGAAACAAACAAGGGGTTAAGGAAATAAAACAACAACAATAATAATAAAAAAGCAACTAAAGAAAACAAAATTAAACAGCCAAGTATAATTCAGAGACATTCTGCAGGGGAGGGAGAGGGAGAGGGCTCAAAACCAGGGTGGGAAGAGCACAAGGGACTATGGTGATGGTGCAGGGGTGCATTGGTGATGGAAATTCTAGGGGGACTACACCTGAGAAAAGAAAGCAAACATTGTAAAAAAATAAATGAATGAGCAAAGATGTAATATGTGTGTGTGTGTGTGTATAAATTTAAACTATAAAAAAGTGACATCCACACCAAAAAATACTATACATTTGCTGTGTGTAGGGCAAATGAAAAAATGACCAGCATTTTCTGCCCTACCTCTGTTAGTGTCTATGATAGACCCCTGTGGTCCTACACATAGGCCTAAAAGTGGCACCTGAAGTGGGGTGTGAGCGTGCGTGAGTGGGCGCACCTGGGCCTGGAGAGCCTGAGCATATTGGGGCGACGTCACAGAGCAGCATGCAGCAGGAGAGAACAGGGCCGGGCAGCAGAGGACTATGCAGTGGGGTGCAGCAGAGAGACCATGAGAGAGCAAAGATTCCCCGGGGGCCCCCTCCATGCGCTGCACCTGGTTGCCTCTCTACAAGTGCAGTAGAAAATACTAAAAGCCTGCAGAAGCTACCGAAGGCCCCAGGACTCCTCTTTTACCTGTCTACCCGGATCATAGAAAACCTGCCCTGTGCCTTGTTGGCACTACGTGTGTGTGTGTGTGTGTGTGTGTGTGTGTGTGTGTGTGTGTGTGTGTTTGTTTATGAAGTCTTTTACAAAGGATTGGAAAGATATATAGTATAATCACGTGATATTTAACTTGTGGAAGCTAAAGGGGATTTGAGTTTTATCTGGATGGCTTTAATTTAAAAAAAATATTTATATAAATTTTGTATATTACCATATATTATATACAATGTATTATTGATGATTTTAAATTAATTCAATATAAAAATCTGCTGAGTAGTGCCTCAGCTACTCAGGGACTGTACCAGTCAGTCTCCACAGAGATTAGACAAATTGAGAGACGGAGACAGAGAGACAGAGAGAGAATGAGAGGCAGCTAGAGACTTATTTTAAGGTCCTTGTTCACCTATTTGTAGAAACTGGCAACTCCATAAAGTGGGCAGAAGATTGGAAATTCTGGCACAATTTCTATGTTCCTTGAGGAATTCCTGAGGAAGAATACCTTCTTGTCTGAGAAACCTCAGCTTATGTTCCTATGGCTTTCAGTTAATTGGATGCATCGTACAATAGCATGGCGGGTAATCTGCTTAGCAAAGTCAACCAATTGCAGATGTTAATCACATCCACCAAATGACTTCACAGCAGCAGCTTATGCTAGTGTTTGACCAGCTAATGGCACTATAGCCCAGAAAATTGATACATAAAATTTTACCATCACAAGGTGTTACTCAGGCTCTTCTCATGTCTTCCTCCTAATAGGAGAATCACAACTGATTTCTACTTTACACTTGTGCATTGTTGCCAGGATTATGCCCAGAACTAATGGGCCAATGTCTCTTGGGTTTGAATTCCAGGCTTGCCTCGGGATCCCCTGCTCTTGTCCCATAGCCCAGCCTGTCCCGTCTCTGTGTCCAGCTAATCCAAGTTTCCTGGGCTGCTTCTTACTCTGGGCTGTGGACTTAAAACAGATGAGAAGCTCTGTTTGAAGGAATTGTGAAAACCTTTTTATGTAGTACTTGGCATTTTAAATAAGTAGCATTCCTGAATTTTTACTAATTATATATTATTTAGTGGAACTTTAATATAACTATGTTATAAAATTCTGTCAAATGAAAAAGAGTAAAAAAAAATCACCATAATCACATTACCCTAGAATAACCACTCTTAACAATTCAGTACACTTCAGGTTTTTCCCTAAGTATATAATTTTGCAGACTTGTAATCATACCCAATATACAATTTTATCATGTTTTTCCACTTAACATTATAGATAAGCATTTTTAATGTTGCCATATAATCTTCATGGCTGTCGTTGATAATAACTACACAATAGTTCACTGAACTGAAGTGCTTTATTTACTTAACTATTCCGCTATCTTTAAATACTTTCCAGTTTCTTCTTGCAATAAAAATGTACAGCTTTGTAATTATAGTGTTGTTTTTCATACTTTGAATTCTTTCACATAGATTTAAAATTGCTTGGTCAAATAATGTAATTTTTTTTGTCACTTGACATATATTTCCAGACAGATTTTTTTAAAGGTTGCTTCAATTTTCAAAGCTGTAAGTGTAAATAAGGAGCAGTGTTCTTTGATTTCTTGAGAGGACGGTGTTGGCATGTGGGCATGTGACCTTTGGGGTAGACATTCCAACACCAAAGCCAGGCTCTAGCATTTGGGTGAGTACACTGGTCCTCACTGGCACCCGGGCTTCATGTCACTTTTTTTCTCACAGACTGAGCAGTTGGTGACCCTGGGGGTCCTCTTTGTTTTCACCATTGCTGGAAACTCCACTGTGCTGTTCTCTACATGGAGGAGGAAGAAGAAATCGAGAATGACCTTCTTTGTGACTCAGCTGGCCATCACAGGTTTGTGAAGTGCAGGTGGGAGTGAAGCAAGCTGTGAGGAAACTCTATGTCTCCTCACTTTCTATTATTTTACCCAAAAATTGGTATACTATCAGGCCAAAAGACATCAGCAAAGATGGGAGCGATTTCTATAGGGGTAGAAAACCCTTGCTTGACTATTTCTTCTAACAAACTTAATACATTTAAATAGCCATAAGATCCATTATAAAAATAACTCACTAAACAACATGTGAAAATGCCATAATCATTGTCACCAAGGGGTTCTTTACGGTTTCTCTCTCCCTGTCCACAGCAGCCTCACAGTTCATCACAGTGATATTACCATATCATACCATAGTATGAATCTAAGGCCTATATTACTATATCTAAAAAATAAATAAGAAATCTCAAGTGCTTTGCGGATCTAAGTCAGTGGGCATTGCCTTTGAAATGTAAGTGACGTGTCACATAACTGCTGGGCATAGTATAAGGACATAAGATACTACCTGGGACCAGGATACTTAAATGTGTATTTAAGGAATGGCCATGCAGTTGGAATGCCTTGCACCAGGAGGGAATGGTAAAATATTCTTCAGTTAAAAAATTATTTATGAGGGGCCTCCCTGGTGGCACAGCAGTTAAGCGCTGCGCTGTGGAGCTGTCGGCAGCAGCGACGCGTGTTCAACGCCTGGCCGGGGAGATTCCCACATGGCGCAGCAGACCTCTCCTGCCTCGCCCGCTGCTCCCCTCAGCAGTGTATTTCCATCGCTCTGCCTGTGCTGCTCCCCATTCTGTCTCTGGTGAACCCTCTCGCCGCCCCACACCTCTGGTCTGTACCCCAGCTTGTATGCAAAAATAAATAAATCTTTAAAAAAATATTTATGAAATAAAGACAACCCTAGAGATGGGTAGAATCCAGATTGGTGGGGTTAATGTTCAAAAGTAAATGACTTTAAGAAGGACTGTTTGGTACTTGTGCTATATTGTGAAACTTGTGTTTCAACTTGTGCTATATTCTCAATTGTAGTAATAAGAGTGAAAAGTTCTTTGAATTTGGTCTTGAGCTACAATATACGAAAATATGTCACTCTAACTTATAAAAGAAGCTTAGCCATGCTAGCCATTGTCGATAGCCTGAAATTCCCTCCCTTTCCCTAGCAACGTATAGCAAGCCCATCTGCTTGAGCTGAGCTAGAGTGACCAGCCTGAAAAACAAACAAAAACATGTGGAGAAATACAGAGATGGTAAGAGGAGCCTCAATCACAAAGGAGGCAGTTAGGTTAGGAGAAAGCTTCTTCACTCCCTCTTATGAACAGGACCCCCATTTTCATTCCTTTGATTGTAAGAGTAAAGGGTTATTAGGATCAACCAGCAAATGCTGAGATTCAGAACCCCTGGATAAGGGTATATTAACTTATTTTCACTATATTTCTCCAATTATAGTCTTACAACTCACATTCTGCGGAACTATAATTTTAAAATGTAAATATTTAGAGGTGGTGGGTTATGGGTGCTGTAGGGGTGGGGGTGGTTTCGTAACACATCTAAGGAGGAACAAGTCTATACACCCAAGACATACACAGTATTATAGGCCAACATTACCTCAATTAAAAAATAATATGTTTTTTAAAAAGAACTTAAAGATAGCAAAGGTATGAGTTTGGAATTTAAAGTTTTATCAAAAATGATTAATGAATTAAATTTTATAATGTATTGTCAAAGAGTGTGTGTGCTATTCTAATCCATAGTCAGCTGTATTAATCCAAGTTTAATTTCTCATGTATGTTTTCCTCTTTTTTATTTGTTAATTCATTCTGGAAAAGTTCAAGGAGTCAGTTGAGGAACATTTTATTTTTTAATTTCTTAGAGGAAAGTTTTACCAATGGTCTAAGGTTGAGCTAACTTCTTATATAAGATATTAACTTTTATTCCATAGACATTTTGCCTGATCTAAGATCCTCTGATACAGGTATCACAACTGTTCTTTGAGATTTATATAAATGTGACTTGTGTCTCCTATGTCATGTTAATGTCTTCCCCAGGATTTTTTCAAATGTTCTAGACCTTATAGTCTTAGTCATCACTTCTGGTTCTTGCTTCCTAATTCCACTAAACTTTGGCTTTCTCTCATGAATAGCTCACCTTCCCTAGTTGGTATTTTATTGTTAATTATTATCCTCTGTCCTTAATAAAGCACTCAACTCCCTTTTCCCTTGTTGTCTTTAAAATCATCTCTAGAAATGACCATCTATATTTAAAATACTAAATATTTCAGGCAACAGAGGATATTGCATCATAGAAAAGCAGTATCTTAAAATTGAATATTACATATTTTCAAAATTTTCAGCTACCACCAAACACTTCTCATTTACCTTGCTCTAGCCTTATATCTTATTACTTTTCTACTTTCTCTCTCCTCCAAATGTTTATTTATCTGAGCTACAGAATTCTATTTCTCTTACTGCTTTTAAACTGTGGCCTTGGGAACATTACATCTTTCTTAAAAAGTCAGCCATCTTTTTTAAGCCAAGGAAGTTGTTCCCTTTAAAATCACTTTCTAGCCAGTTACAATAATAATCAGACAAACATACACATTTTTATCTTTATTTCTGGATGGGAAGTGCATGAGCTTGGAACATAAAATAGAGTCAAAAATAACCGATAAAGGAATAAATAATTGACATTTTACCATGAGTTATATTAATCTAGGCTTAAGTGTATTAATCATATTTACATGTCATAGATAAAAAATAAACTAGTCTGGATTTGCATATTTTCTGCAAATACGTGACTTTCTGCCTTTAAATTTTTTGAACTATATTTGAAACCCAATCCTCCGGCACTAGCTACTATGGTCAACACCAGCTTTCTCCAGCCTCCTGAGTGGCGGGCATGCCAGCTTTGTTGGCACTGCTGGGCCCAGGACATACAGCCTGAGGGCCCACTGGCACCGGCTGCTCTTGAAAACACTAAACCTGACTGAAGTAGGGGCCCTCTTCCCACACCCCCTGCCCAGTGTGAGCAGCCCTCCTGGGGCTCAGGCCATGATGTTTACCACACCAGGTCCGCCTCCTGGGCAGACAGCACAAAGCTGGATTTGGTTTTCTGATCAATCAACCATTCTGTGCCTTTTAATTGATTAGCTAAGACCACTGATATTTGGGAAATCAATGTATTGTAAGTATTTATTGCCAACTTATTATTTTCTCTGGCTATATTTGTAATTTGTTTCTGTTCTTCTGTTCACTTATTTCCTTCCCTTTCATGTTCTGACCTGTGAGTGTGGTTGTTTGCTGGGTTGTTCAGCTGCTGCTGTTCTGAGTGTCACTGGTCTGGGTTCTGTGCTGGGGCATCACAGCAGTTCCAGGAACATCTCCTGTTGTATCTTCTGCTGTCTTTGTCAGTTGAAACCCAGCCTATAGTCTGGCTGCTGCATGCTTCAGGCCCACAGAGGCAGAAAGATGCCATCTTTGGCACATGGCCTGTTGTTCAGGAGAGGAGCTCCAAGTCCTCAGTGGTGGGAAGATGCCATCTTAGCTGCTTTTTGTTTAGTACTTGAAAACACTGGACACTGCTTCAGGTGAGGTAAACGGCCATTTTTGGCCTCAGTAACTCTTTGTTTTTCCCTGGTTTGTTAAATAAATCCCATTATTGTTGTTCTCTAAACCTGAGTAGTTTTGCAATTGTGCACTTGGGTAAAGATCTCAAACAGTGACTGATAAACTATTTGGGCACTGTCCTAGGCAAGTTTTAGTGCCTCTTGCTGCCCTGTATCACCACCAGTTCCCATTTTCATTCTCCCCTTCCATCATACTTTCTGATTTTATAGTCTTCATTGCTACTAAATGAAGTTTCATTTAAAAAAAAAATCCCTTTAATATTTCCTGCAAGGCATGTTTAGAATAATGGATGCCTTCTGCTGTTACTTGTCTACATTTCTTTATCACTCCTTTGATTCTGAATATTAGCCTCGCTGATTAGAGGGTTCCTGGTTGGAGGTCTTTTCCTTTCTGCACATTGAAAATGCCACGCCATTCCCTTCTGATCTATAAGATTTCTGCTGAGAAATCTGCTAATAGTCATGCGGGGCTTGCTGTATGTGTGACTCTTCATTTTTTCTGGCTGCTTTAAGAATTTTCTATTTTAATTTTTTTTGCCATTTTAATTATAAAGTATCTTGCTGTGTGTCTTTTTGGGTTTATTTTGTTTGGAATTCTTTGAACTTCTTGGATCTGGATATTTGTTTTCTTCCCCAGTTTGGAGAAGTTCTCAGCTATTATATCTTCCAATAGGACTTCTGCCCCTTTCTCTTCTCCTTCTGGAATCCTTACGGCTTGAATACTGTTCCTCTTGACGCTGTCCCATAAGTCTCTTTTATTGTCTTCATTTTTCTTAATTCTTTCCTCTTTTGGTTTGCTCTTTTTGGATGGCTTCCATTATCCTATGTTCTGTCTCAATATTTCTCCCCTTAGCCTCATCGAGTATACTTGTGAGCTCCTGTGTTGCAGTTTTAATTTCAACTATTGCATTCTATATTTCTGTGATTTATGTTTAGAGTTCTTTCAATTTTTTTTTTCTGTTCTTGTATTTCTTGTTTTGCACATCCATTGCTCTCCTAATTTCATCAGGCTGCTGCTCTGACGTATCTTCGAGAAGTTTGGTTATTTCTGCTGCATTAGAGATTTTCTCCAATGTTTTGTCTTGATCCATTGATTGGGATGTATTCCTCTGCTTTCTTATTCTGTTTGATGCTCTGGGATTATTACTCTGGATTGAGCTCATGGCTTTTCCTCCCAGTCCTGTTGTAATGGTCTTGCTTTAGAATTGCAGCCCAAGGATATTGGTTTTGGATGCTGTTCTTTCTGTTGTTGTGTTGGTTGAAACCTTGACCCAATCAGAATCACTAGAACTCAAGAGCCAGCACAGATTGGTTGCCCAAGAATCCACTCTAGAGGGTGTAGATCAGACAGATTGTTGTGATTGTTTGTGCTGGCTGCTATAGTAGAATATCCAACTCAAAGCCTCCCTCAGCGCTGCAGCTGTGTGAGCTGAGGATATGACTCTGTATTCACCATCTAGTAAAGGCTAATTAAG
The DNA here is from genome assembly GCA_004024925.1 of Scalopus aquaticus. Lineage (NCBI taxonomy): Eukaryota > Metazoa > Chordata > Mammalia > Eulipotyphla > Talpidae > Scalopus > Scalopus aquaticus. The sequence continues at coordinate 53,017 of PVIJ01007655.1, forward strand.
TTACACCACTGGTAATATTCTCCCAGGGGCCCCAAAGTTCAAATGACCTTTCAGCTCCATCTACTTCTGATCTCCACAGGTTTTGCTGCTAGTCTCTTTTTCCTGAGACTCTGGCAAGAGCAGAGTAGCCAGGAGGCTGTGGACTTGGTCCACATGCTGCTACAGGGAGAAATTGTAGATGCATAGTAGTTAGCTGTCCAAATGCTGGTTAAGCCCAGATGGGGGAAGGGCTGGTGCTTTTCAGCATCACCAAGCCAGCTGCCAGTTGTCCTTAGAGTAAAGGGAGCTCCATCCAACTGTAATGCACTAGGAGCTGAGCAGAAGATGAGTTAGTTTTGTGGGTGGTAAATGTTGTGACTTATCCACTAGGAAAAGCCTTCTCTGCTCCATGCTTGGCAGTGAAAATTCGGAGAGTCAAAGTCTGATCACTACCTCCAACCTCAGGAGGAAGAGGAGTGTGAGTCCTCCCTACCTCTGTGCAATAAGCACGTCTAGAAATGTGTGCTCTCAAAATCATGACCCTCCTCCTGAGGTGCTCCATCATGGCTCCTGGCACCTGCACCACGGTGTAGGTAGCTGTTCACTCTGCTGCGCTGTGTTTGCGGCTCCACCTCCTGCTCCTGAGGCTGCAATACCACGGGTTTCTGACAGTCCATGTTCATCCATGCAGGTGTGTGGGTAACAAGGCATCCTCTGATGATAAGTCAATATAAAATGAATAAGATTTAAAGTCATTTTCTGGATGTACTTTGGAAATTATTTTCCTATGTCAGGAAAGTTTTCGAAGTGTGGTTTCTCTACAAGTCTTAAGTTTAGTGGGTTTGGTGAAAGAAACTAAACAAAATCTGGAAGGAAGTAATTATGTGTTCAAGAAGCAAGATATTTGCAGGGAATTGTTACAGAAATGGTGAAAATTCAGTATTTCCATTGTTCTGGGAGGTAAATTGAAGTGTCATGGAAAGTCATTAGAAACAGGGCCACAATAATTGAAGCTAAACTTTGTTAGATGTTTATTATTTACCAGACTCTGTACTAAATGCTTTATGTATATTAGCTCAGTTGATCCTATGACCTAGTCCTGTCATAATCCCTTTTTACAGACTTGGAAGTTAATGTTCAAAGAGGCTTAGATTTTCCTCTAAGTCATACAGTGAGTAGAGGACCAGAAGTTCAAATCCAGGCAGGCTTTTTTCAAATAATATTATTTTTAACCATGCCAATATGTACCTTCCAAGGGGCATATGTATGGGCGAGGTGACCCTTGGGCAAACTGAGCCGGCTCGGGACCATGGGAACCTGGTGACACGGAGCAGAATGGAGAGTCTGGTGCCAGTGTGTTTAATTAGTGAGTGGAGTTGAGCAGCTAGAGCCTAAGAGTGACTAGGGATGATGAATATAAAAACTGAAGACAAGCCTCAAAGGATGTTTGAAATGCTATGATTTAGTTCAAAATATCTGTAGCAGTTGGCTGGCTCCAGCTTCCATAGTGAGCAGCTGGATTGCCTCACTGGCAGACAGGAGCCAGGCAGGACAGGACCGCAGAAAACCCTCCAGCCCCATCTAATGCCCCTCAAGCCTGTGAAATGTCTGGATTGTCTGTCACTTTAACTCTTCCTTGATGCCTGTTAAAGTGAAACTATTCTAAAAACGTATCTCTTTCTTGTTCATTGCCTCTAAGAGTGAGTGAATTTCTGAGCGTTCTTAGAAAGGTAAAGGTTCTGGGGCAGTGGATAAAAAGTGGGGAAGAGGCCAAGGTCACTGAAGACAAATTTCACCCATTTCAAACCTTTTCCCTTCAAATCCTTCAGCAGAGAGGCATCGGGGGTTTCTATCAAAATATAGGCAAACAAAATAAATAGTTTCAAATCCTGGAAAGAGTTAAATGTGGGAACATTTTTAGTTTTGGATTTTAATCAACACTTCAATGAAGATGTGTTTTTTTTCCAAGTAATTATTTTTCTGTCAACTATTGTACTAAATCATCCTTTAACATAATACAAGAATTTCTACAGTGTGGATAAATATTTTGCTTGACTAGTGTTTTAGGTTATTCAGACTTGAGTTTGAATATCAGCAATTCTACTTCTTAGCTCTGTGACATTGAAAAAGTGACTTCTCTGGATATCACTTTCTTAAACCAAAAGATGGGGATACCACACAGAGATATGGAGAGGATTAATGAGATCATATCTATGAAGTAAAAAGCCCAGAATACTTGTATAATAAATGCTAGCTACTAATGCTACCACTGTGCTCGTTTCATTTACTGAAACAACTTTATTGAAATTTTTTCAATACCTGCTTTTCTCCAAAAGGCATGAAATTTATTACAACCTTGATTGACTTTTTTTATTCATTACACTTTGCTCAGGTGTGGCTTTGCCTCTCACCTGTTGCTTTGAAGAGTGATCTAACTTTTTTCATACATACATATTCTTAAATCTGTAGATCCAACTGATCTCATCAGTGACACAAATATTTAGAAACCTAATGCAGAGATATTATACCTGGTCCTCCTGAGAGAGAAAAATTAACAGTTATTACTGGGTAAAGCAATACTAGTGTCCTTAATTAAATAATATTTTCCTTCATCATTCACCTTTGAGAATACCCTCCTATTTAGAGCGGTAGCCTTACATAACTTTTTTTTTAAAGATTTATTTATTTATACATACAAGCTGGGGTACAGGCCATAGGCGTGGGGCAGCGAGAGGGTTCACCAGAGACAGAGTGGGGAGCAGAACAGGCAGATCAGAAATACACTGCTGAGGGGAGCAGCGGGCGAGGCAGGAGAGGTCTGCCGCACCATGAGGGATTCTCCCCGGCCAGGCGTCAAACTCTCATGGCGCGCTGCTGACAGCTCCACAGCGCAGCGCTCAACCGCTGCGCCACCAGGGAGGCCCTTATGTGACTCTTTGAGGAAAATTTTAGGAACATTTTATTTCCATTTTGTTTCTTATTTATTCAGTTGGTAAATCAGTTGGGATTAGATCAATAGCACATACATAGGTCCAGATAATGATATCTTAATTTTACAGGGACTTATTTTTATCTTATATAAAGAACTCTGGAGGTAGACTATCCAGGACCGATGTTTCCTTTTCATTGGGCACTGTACTATGAAAAAAAAAAGCTTTCATCCTGAGCTCAGTTCATGTTATGGATTGCCCTTGATTCAGGGTGGCCTCTAGAACCCCCACTGTCGTGCCTAAACTCTAAATCAGCAGAAAGAAAGGGCACAGAAGACCCAAGCCAACTCTCCGCTCTCATTTGGTGTTTCTAGAAGTCCCAGCCATGAATTTATGTTTGCATTTCATCTGCTATTTCTGACTGAAGAAAAAGCTGAAAAATGTTTTCGTGTCTGCCTCCTTACTGTTTTTAATCTCTTCCCATTGACCAGAATAAAATCAACTGTTGAGAGAATAGAAGAAAGTTGCTGATTCTGGCTTAGTTTGTCTTCCATATGTTTACTTCCAACAAGGACTGAGGGGTCTACACAATGGATCTCTGCGTGCCCCCCACCTTTCCTCTGTTTAAAAATGCTTCCCCCAAAGTGCCCTGCTCTCTTCCTCTGACTTCTTACCTAGGCAGAACCGCATTTTGCATGTTCTCCATACAGGGCAATGACACTAGATGATTGCCCCGTTATGAAGATAAACTGTTTTTGGTTGTTTGTGTCTCCCTCCCTCCCTCCCACATTTTTGGCTATTATTACCAATTCTGCAATGAATATTCTCATAGTTCAATTTTGTGAATAGTCTTCATTATTTATGAAAACTTTATAGAAGTGGCCTTACTGCATCAAAGAAAGACACTTGTGGCTTGCAAATTGGCCAATATCCTTTTAGTCACTAAGAACTAAGTGATGATGGAAAATGTGATGAGAGAAATGCTGTGGAAGCCACCAGCAGAGATCCACACCACGTCTTCTTAAAAAGTCCCTGAAAATGAAAGCCTATTGGCTTACAGAGTCATCCTAGTTCCTTAAGTTAGGACTGGATTCTCTCTGTTCTTCTGTTAATGGTACTTACCCAACTACTCACATATAATTTATTTATTTTAAAATGGAACCTTCTCTAGCCAGTGTAGCAGAGAAGAATCCTCACCTAATTTGTCTTTTTCCCACTGTGACTATAGAGGCACTCATTCGTGAAAACAAAGAACAACTCACTTACCGAGGCATTTCAATGGAGGGACTGTTTTAATTTGGCTCCTCTCTCTTTTAACTCATTCTCTTCTCTGCCAGTTTTTACCCTTTCATAAACATTCTTAACTAACTCTTCTCTACATATTCCATAAGGAATTTTTCCTGCAGGATGAGTCTTGAGAATGGAAAGAAACTAGATTTTGAAGCTGCTATTTTGGCACATTCTACAATTTTTGGCACTTCCATTCTAACAATTTTCTGGGTGAATTTAATGGTTGTTTATATTTTATGAGTGAAAGTGCCAATTAAAATTTATCAGTCATTTATCATCTTTAAGACTGACTCGTCGATTTTATTCAAATGTAATAAAGAAGGGAAGCTAATGAGAGTAACTCCCATTGAGTATTCAATGAAGGAAAGAAAGATTTTTTGGGGGCACACATTCAAATAACATCCTCCTTCTGATAAGGCTAAATCTTCCTATATTGGGAAAAGAAATTAGCCTTGCTTGAAGCACTTTCTGGAGAGCAATTTACTAGTGAACTAAAGAAATTGCCACCCTCAAAACTCTCCTGTTAATTACCTGACAGCAGAGAAAATTGAGAGGTTCAGAAAAGAAGGGGAGGCTAGGTGTGTTGAGGTATAAAAGACTACAAAAGTAGGGTTCACTGCCTTTTTCCTAGGCTGACTTCACTCACCTTTAGTTCCTGGATTTTGAGTTACATACTCAATTCATTTTATTTATCTCCCTGAGGGTCACCCTCTTACAGTACAAGAGGGAAACCTGCAGGTGCCTGGGGTAGAAGTTGTGCACAAGGAAAGGCATCGGCAGTCTGACTAGAAGAATAGCATCTTCTGTGATTGGCTAGCCGCGCATCTCTGACTTTCTTTATATGGCTCTAAGTTGGAAGTAAGATAAAAATTTAAGGAAACTCAGTTTTTAATCAAAGCCTGGCTATCTGGGGGCAGCAGTGATTGCCTGACTTTCTGGACTTGTTGCTGCTGATAGTAGGTTGGCTTTCTGGTCTTGTGGGCTGGAGTTCTATTTTTATATACCTTTCAGTACTGGTATTATTATAGTCAGTCTCTCAATATAGTCTTTGTCCTTATATTTTTTCATTTGCCTTATTAGTTATAGTCTTCAAATTTCCTCTATTCACCTATTTCATAGGTGAATTAAATTTCCATTAAAAGCATTCACATTTTTTATCATATTTTGTACTATATTTTATTCAATAGTTATTGTATAAATATTATCATTTTTTATTTGGTTCCTGAAGACTCCTCATTAGGATATCTTCAATGTAAGCTTGTGTGCTTCATTTCTCTCTGTTCTCTCTCTCTCTCTCTCTCTCTCTCCCTCCCTCCCCCCTCCTCTCTCTCTCCCTCTCTCTCTCTCACACACACACACACACACACACACACACACACACACACACAATTCTTTTAGTTTTATCTTTGACCTCGCTTTAAATTTTATTTATGTGATATTAATATCAGGTTCATCTGCTTTCTTTTTACTGCATCTGATTGCTAAGAATTAGATTAAAAAATTAATAATATGGTATTAAAAACCTATTTATGACATTTGTCTTCTGCTTTGTGCTTATGCTTGCAATAATTACAGCAAGTATTTCTATGATTACATATTTCAGTTCTCACCAAATATTAGCTTCCCCATTCATGGGACCTCCATTTTGATACAACTTTCAATTTTCTGAAGTACTTTGGTAATTTTTCCCCTTTCACAATTGTTAGTTGAATTGGATTGTCAAGCAGCTGACACTTACAAAAATCTTTTTCTTGTAGCCACAAAAATGATAATATGTAAGTGTATAAAAATCTTGAATTCACAGCTCAGATCTCCAAATATGTTGCTCCGTTGACTACTGACATTTCATTTTACAAAGGAGGAGTCTAAAATCAATCTTATGTCTTTATAGGTTATCATATTTTCTTTTGTTTTAGGGTTTTGTTTTTTTTTTCCTTCAAGAATTCATGCTTTTACCTGCTTTTATCTACTGGTCTGATAGGTCAGTCTGTAACTTTCCTTGTAAGATCTTTTGATAGCAGATTAAACTGGTTTCTTTGCTCATTTTATTTGTGTCCGAGTACTGATGGGTTCCATTTGTTCTGATATGATTCATGAACACTAACTATCCTTAAGCAATAAATATGATTTTTATCTCTCATCATTTAACTATCTTGGCCCTACTCCTCTGCATTTGGAAGGAATATCTAAACTTTTCCTAATTATTGATTGGATCTTGATTCCATTATCAGCAGTATTAACTAAATGTTTATCTTTTCCAAAGTATCTAAAAGTTGTTTTTCTTAAGGTTACTTTCAAAACATTCATTATTTATATCTAGGGCCTTTTCATTTCTGCCAACTTCTCAGTATTTCCCTTTTCACAACTTTTCTAATGTGTTATCATCTCATCTTTCACCTTTTATTTCATAATGTCATTGTCTCCTAAAAAGTAAAAAGAACACAAGACAGACACTAACAATTTAAGTGTTTCCTAATCAAAGTTTTCTTAAGTATATTCTTTTTTCTGACATTTGTGTGCTCCTTTCTACCTAATGCTACAAAATCTCTCTACTATCTGACTCACTCTACTGAAATATGCTTAATTGGCTAACATCTGAGCAAATGCACATGCCTTTCATGTAGATTGTTCTTACAATGGCTTTACAATATCGTCATTGTTCACTACTCTGAATGTTTCAAAAGAAGCTGAATGTTTCAAGAGATAGTCTATGTTTATAAAGAAAATCAGCTTTGAGAGGAAAAGAAAGTATTGTCTTATCACTGTGGGAATGATTTGATTAAAAGGAATGAATACTTCCTCAAGGAAAGGTTTTTCTTCTTTAGAGAAATTGAGTGGCTCTTGTTCCCTACCTCTGCTCCAGCATACCATGAAGTAGGAAAGGAACTCACCCTCAATAAGCCTTCTTTTCCTCTTCTCTCAAATGAAAGGTTACCTGGATGACCTTAACACTTTGTGTGCTGGCCATTTTCTGTGCCACCGCATGAATGGTATAAGCATTCAATAAAACACACACAACTCCTGAACTACTGGATATTAAAAAAAACTGTAATATCTCTCATAAAACACCTTACACTTTCACCAAAACAATGTGTAAAGCTTTTGACTGAGTACGATCAAAGAAATAGCTCCTAATATTTCCAAATAATCCACTGTGACGTGAAAAACCAGAGACTAGATGAACACGCATTAATACGTGAGCGGACCACAAAGCATTAAGAGGCTACACATGATCTGGGTATAGTAGCCCTGTGATTCTAATTAGAAATTTCTGATTGTAAGAGTTCAGGGGAATTTTATCTCTTCAGATGTTTGCTAATTAAACTATTTTGACTATAACGAGTGCCGCAGGCCATCTTTATAAATGAGCCTGTCTCTTAATAATGGTGGTATTGGGCTCTGACCCACATGATGGAATGTGGTGATAATAAGGTTGACTCCCTCCCCTGTTGCTTGCTATCTCCCTGGGCTTCCTGCTTCAATATGCTGCAACTCCATATTTGACTTCTTTATCGTTGCTTCTTTTACTCATTCAACAGATATTAAGTACTTCCTGATGAGGGATGGTACTAGGTACAATAGTGCCCTCACCCCTATGCATGGGGGGCTAGATTTCAAGACCCCCACTGACTGCCTGAAACTGTGGGTACTACTGAACCCTACATATGCTATGTTTCCTCATATGCATTTATACTTATGATAAGGCACAATAAGACATTAACAATAATAACTACTAATAAAATAGATTATAGCAATATACTACAAAAAAATGGACTCAAAAGCACCAGGGGATGGTGCCAGAGAATCAGCAGCTATGGTTAGCTCTTGGAAACACTGGGCCTAACCTGATGGTGCTCCTTGCAGGTGATGTCAGAGGCAGGGCTGCAGTGGCCAAGTCTCTGCAAAGGTCTACGGAGGTCTGGAGTTCTAGAAGTCTATCATGTCTCCAAAGGTCTATGAAGGTCTATCAAGATCTGGTGAATCCCATGGGGGTCAACTGACTGTCAATGCCTCTGTCTCTTCAGAGGTTGGAAGCAGAATCTTTCTTCAAAGGTGGTCCAGTGAATGCTTCCTTTTCAAAAGCCTCCTGCTGACTTATTCAAAGGTGGTCCAACAAATACTTCCTCTTAAAAAGCCAGCAGCAGAATGCCTCAAGCTGGCTCTTGCTCTACCTTATATCCTCTTCAGGGTCTCCCACCCTGCAGGCCTAATTGGACCATTTTCAATCTTAAGCATCTGATTGGACCATTTAGTATCAGTCATCTTGTTTTTCATTTTTCAAGTTGAACAATTAAGTAATGAAGTTAGCTTGATTGGTCCATGTAGCTCAAACCTGATGTTGAATCCTAGCACCAGATATAAAGGGGGGGAAAGCTCAGTCCATGGCACTCAAGTCAGGGCCTGCTGGTGGGCCTCTTGGCTCCAGGAGTCATGACTGGATCTGGCTTCACTGGGTGGGGTGGGGTTGGAATAACATCCACATGGGGTACTGAGGCCCTCCTCAGCCCCAACATAACTGCCTTGCCCCGTGGCACACAGAGGCCGTGCAGCTCTTCTTACAAATTCATCAGGAAATCATCTGACTTTAAAAGTTCATCGGAAATTCAACCACTTCCTGTCATCTCTATTGCTTCCACTCTGTTTTGAACTATCATCCTCTCTTGTTTGGCTTACCTCAAAAGCTTCCTAATAAGTTATCCTGCTTCTATATTTGCCTCCACATAGTCTGTGCGAAGGATGGCAAATTATGTTCTAAAAATGAAACCAATCAAATGCCCATTTTCATAAATATATGTTTTATTCTAACTCAGCCTGGTCCGTTTGTTTGCATATTGTTTATGGCTGTTTTTGTGCTAAAATGGCCAAGTTGAACAGATGTGACAGAGGTTGGATGGTCCCCAATGCCCAGAATAATTATTATCTAACCCGTTAATGAGAAAGTGTGCTGAGCTGCATATTCCCAACTCAGCAGTCTCAGAGGTCCTTTGAAATGACAGTCAACTCAGGCTAGGCCTCTGCTCACTCCCCTTCTATGTCTCCTCTTTCTCCTAGGGAGAAAAATCCTAAAATCTTTCAAAAGGTTATATGAACTGGGTTTTCCATTGCCTCTCTGACTTCCTCTCCTGCTGCTCTCCCCTTTAGTTGCTCTGCTCCTGCTCAAAGGAGTGCTTGCTGTTCTTTCGACATGCTAGGCATAATCCTACCACAGGGCCTTGGTACATGCTGTACTCTTCCCCAGATGTCTGTATGGCTTACTGTCTCTTGTCCTTTAAATATCATGAATACTTATCTTTTGGGACTTCCTTTAACCATCTTCATTAATACAACACCAGTACCATGCCCTAGAGTTCTTCCTTCACTCTGATATGCTTTTCCTATTCTATTTTCCACAGCAAATGTCATCTTCTACTATACATTAATTTACTTATGTACTAAATTTATTCTTGATTTTTGGCCCATGTTTCTTAAAATGAAGGACAGGGATCTTTGTTTTGTTCAACAAGAATTTAGAAAAGGGCCTGACACACAGTAGTCATTCAGTAAATATTTATTGAAGGAATTAATGAGTAAATGAATTAATGAAAATGAATATAAAATATTTATATGTTAAAAACTCTACCAAGCACTATGGGTGAGTATACCAAAATAAAATGCGATATGTTGCTTTACATCAACAATTTATTATTACATCCACAGTTGAAGGAGTACAGGAAGAGTACAATAGAATATAATATCATTATAATGTCTAGTTTAGCCAAATCTACAGAGCAGATTCAAGTAAAAGAGACAGAGCAGCACAAAATAGTTTGGGAACACCTCATGCAACACATGGAATTATTTTCCCCGTTTGCTTCGGGTCAGTTTCTGCCACCGAGGAGCACAGACAGGGATTTGGAAGATAGACACAGAGAGCCACGATTCTCCAGTGCTGGGCCTCACAAAGCAAGAGCAGATGGCAAATGTAAGATTATCTAGAATTTTGTCTAAGCTGGTGCTTAGAAGTCACTTGATTTCCTGGTTTGCAAACCACCTGTTTTGGTGCTGCGGGCAGCTAAAATCATATCAAGCTTTCTAGCATTCAGGTGTTTTTGATTTTATGAACTCAAACCAAAGCTTCCCTGAGCCCCCTTAAGTCTCTAATTTCCTGTGTCTGAAATTTTTCATGCTTGGAAAACCTAGAAAAGCACACTTTCTAATCAAACCTGGGAAGTTTGGCCAGTTTTCAGAGGAGCAGTTATTCCCAGTAATTTCACTTTTCTCCTGAACATGCTTAGAAAATATATTCAATGGCCTTTTTTTAAGGAGAGGAGAAAAAGCAGAAGGAGAAAGGAAAGAAAACTACTCATTCTGAATTACTTGGTTCTAGATTCTGCTTTTAGTAACTAATTGTTCTTTGTGCTTCCTGTTTTGAAGTTAAAAGGCCATTAAGGGAAAAACTTTTCCATTTGCTCTATGTCGGTTAATTGAGACGCTGTCTGTGGTCTGTGGCCTGATTCAATGGAAAATACTAATTTGGGATCTACTACACACAAGTCTCTCTGCTAGGCCCAGCAGAGAAGAATGACATTAGCAGGTAATGGTCTTTTTCCTGGGGTAAAGAGCTAAAAAGATTTCGAAGAAGGTGAAATTATATTCTCATGAAAGAAATAAGAAAGACCTTTCTAGAATAAATGGATCTTAAATGATAGGACGATTTCCCATAAAGATAGGTGGGGAACTGTTCTAGCACAGAATATAGTATACCAAGTGCAGGGTAAATGTAAGTTACCAGGTTTTTCCGCCCTCCCGCGATTCGCATCAGTGATCGCCACCGTGGTCCTACACATGTGCCTGATGGCAGCACCTGGAGTGTAGTGTGGGCGTGCGTGAGTGGGCGCACCTGGACCAAGTCTGAGCCTATAAGGACACAGTGGCAGAGGACCAGGCGGCAGAAGATCGTGGGGCAGGGAGCGGTAGAGGTAGAGACCAGCGGAGAGACCAGTTAGAGAGCCCAGAAAGAGTGAAGATTCGCCAGGGCCCAGGCCCCCTGCCTGCCCTGCACCTGGTTGCCTCACTACAAATGGTGCAGAAAGATCATTAAAAGCCTGAAAAGGCCACCGAGGACTCTGGGATTCCTCCGTAACTGTCTACCTGGAGCATAGAGAACCTGCCCTGTGCCTTCCTGCCGCTACTCCAGAGGTATGCTTGTGTTCCAAACATGGCAAACAGGCTTGCTTGACTAGGGAACAAGGACTCCAGAAAGGGCTGGATTTTCAAGTGTAGAGACTAGAAGCAACTTGTAAGTTGTAAGCAACTTGTAAGTCCAAAGCAAGTGGTTCTCAGTCATACTGCAGATAAGAATCATCTGCGAGAGCAGTTTAAAATCAACAACACAAAATCAAATAAAACCCACTGATGTCCATCGTCCACATCAAAGACTCTGATTTAATTGGTCTCAGACCAAATAGTACATTAGCAATTTTGCAAAGTTTCCCAGCTGACATTTCTATGCAGCCAGCGTTGAGAAACCTGACAATGCCTGCCTGTCTAGTAAGGAGTCTGTTAAGAAATCCTCGCTTCTGTTCTCTGCTGTCATGGTTTGAGAGATCTGAGTTTTGGGTCCAGGCTTCTTAGAGAAGCGTCCTCTCCTTGGCTGCAGAGCCACCTGGAAGCGGCAGGGAGCCCATTTAGCGTACTTCTCACTGGCTGCGCATACTTTGCCAAAAGTGCTTGACAAAAGCTGGTCCTACCTTCACCTATTAAGTCAGAATTTGGAGTAGGACTCAGATGTCATTATTTTCCCCATTAATTATTCCACAATATTTGTCACATCATCTCATCTTGATTTCCTTTTCCTTTTTAAAATTTATTTATTTATGCATACAAGCTGGGGTACAGGCCAGAGGCATGGGGTAGCAAGAGGGATCACCAGAGACAGAGAGGGGAGCAGAACAGGCAGATCATCAGAAATACAGTGGGCGAGGCAGGAGAGGTCTGCCGCACCATGTGGGAATCGCCCTGGCAGGGTATCGAACTCACGTCGCCTCTGCCGACAGCTCCACAGTGCAGCGCTTAACTGCTGTGCCACCAGGGAGGCCCCTGATCTTGATTTCCTATTATAACTGAGGTGTAGTTAGTTCTCTAAGCCACTGCATCATCAAGGTATGCCTTGTATTACAGCTGTCTGTGCACAGCGTCTCCCAGTGTGCCATGAACCCTTGGAAATCAAGGACTAAAGTTTGCTTTGTTTTGTTTTGACATCATCTTACCTTGTGCACTCAGCACCCAGGAGAGTTCTAACACAGAATGCATTTAAGTAATTGTTAGTATAACTTCTTATCCGAGGCTGCTGACGCCCATCTGAAACACTCTAATCAACTTTTCTACTTCTATTACTTGCTTTGTTTTCTTTTAATATTTTTCAAATGTACATCATATAAATCAACATGTGAATAATCAACTATATTAAATTCACCACTACAAGTCCAATTCGACCTTCACCATAAAACTGTCCCACTTCCCTATCCCCTACCCACTTCATTTCTAGTAATCATGAACTTGGCCTTGTAGCCTGTAAGTTTGTTTTGTTTTCTTTAGTCATTTTATTGGTTTTTTGTTTTTATGTCCTTTCTTCACAGTGTATTCCAAGTGATGTTTTCAGAATTCAAATCCATTATTGAAACTGAGTGGTGGGCATAATAGTACATAATGATATATTTAAGACATAGCATTTGATCATTTTTGTATGAGAGGCATTGACAGTTGATAATATTCCCCAGTGATTCAAAAGGGCACCCAAGATTAAAAACCACTGCACTAACGGTTGATTGAGGTCAGATTATAGAAGCCCCTGAGACCCTGGACCAGAAGTGGCAAGTAATAAATTAGGGCATTGGGTCATTGTGGAAGTCTTGAGCAGAGGTGAAACTTAAAGATGTGTTTAAGTGTACAAGTCTAACTAAGGAGGAGACTTAATTACTTCAGAGAAAGTGCTTTATTCATTTCTCAAAGGACTTATGTAATCATCTCAGTTCTGTTTCCAGTTCCCTTCCTGCCATAATTATTTTTGTCTCCATTTACTTGCCCTGATAGCCTTATACTCATTTGAGTATCTGTCAAAGGGCCACATTTCAATATATTAATTCACTTGCTGAATGTTACAGCTTGAATTCCCATCTGCTAGTTTTATTAAAATCTAAATGGGGAAAAAAAAAGCTACATTATGTAGGAGATACATGAGAGCAGTCTGGCCCCATTAGCTGTTATCTGCAGTGGAGATGAATAACTAGTGGGCTTGATCTTAAGGGCATAGCTCTTTGGTGGTTGTTAAAAGTATGTTCAGGCTGGCAGGCAGCGAACCTCCTGGGTTCGTTGCTACCATCGCTGGTCTCCACAGCAAACAGAATCTCAATTGTCAGAGCCATCCTGGTGGAACAATAGACTACAACTGTGAATTTAATAATCTAGGACATAATGACATTTTTCTGAATGAATTTGCATTTTTTAAAAGAGCAAGCACATTCATGGTTTTTGCAAGCACAGTATTGTGATGGGGGGCAAAAGCCAAAAAAAAAAGTCTAGATAGAAGATAAGGAATTTAAAAATGTCAGATGGATCAGTGTCTGAAATTACTCCTTTGTAGCTCAGCTCTATCCCCATCCCAAATTAGAAGTTCTGGAAGAAAAAACATCTTTTTTGAAAAATTAATCATTTAGCTCCAAGGCATGAAGTGAAATCTCCAGGTATCAGAAATGAAGGCACATCTTAGGCAGGAACGTGGTGGAAGATGAACCTGCAGAACATAGTGGGGCTCAAATGGAACACTTAGGGGCTATGTTTCACACCTCTTTGTGGAGCCCAAGCCTCCAGGACTACAGCTGGGTTCCCTGAATCAAGTGTGGAGCTGGGAAACTGCATAGTCTGTAACAAAAAGTGGAAACTTCCCCGCTGCACAGGAAGTTCATCAACTATCCCAGGTCTTGTCCCAGATCCCTCCGGACATAGGAACCATGAGAAATAGGATTGCAAACCCACCATGCATCTACTGGATACTTCCAGGGATCATCAGTCATGAAAACAGTGTTCCCTGTTCCCAGTCATTGATTGCTATTAACACAACATCCCCAATGCCAGTAGCTCAAATGTCAGTTTATTGCCCCTTGTGTTTCTGAGGTGCAAGAATTCAAGCAGGGCACAGCGAGTCAGCCGAGCTTTTCCCCATGGGGTCTGGGACTCAGTTGGGAGTGAGTAGACTGGCATGACCAGCGGCTTTGCAAGGGCGGCTAGGAAGGTTCCTCAACCCTTCACATGGACCTTTTTAGAGCTTCCTTCAAAACTGGCACCTGGTTCAAGGGTACCAGGTAGAAGTTGCAAAGGTTCCTATGGCCCAGGCTTAGAAGTTGTAAAACCTCACTTATTCCACAATCATTGGTCAAGCAGGAGTCATGGCAGCAGCCAGAATTCAAGAGAAGGGGATGACACCAGGTTGTAGATTGCATGGAACAGGCTCATGGGGATGGGGGCACATCTGCGACTAGTGCCCACACGGCTGGACTTGGGCAGTGCACCAGGGCGTGGCTGTTGCTGTAGAAATCCTGCCAAAAGTCAAATAGAAAAACAGGTTTAGGAGAAGACAACCTGATGGGACCTTTCAGAAGTGAGCATAAAATACTCTCGATAGAAGGATTCACACATGAGAGCACCCACAGGACTCCCTCAGACTTCCTGGTGATGACAGGCCCCTGCAAGAGGAACTGGAGAGAAGGCAGGTGTCCACTTACCAGTAGGGGCCTTAGCTCCACACTGGACCAGCCACAGAGCTGACCAAGAGGGAGTGCACAGGGGTCGCCATCTGGGACCTAGCAAGTTGTTCCTGACCAGCCTCAGGTGGGGAGCAGAGCTGAAGTCACGACCACAGGGGCGGGTTTGCTGCCCGGTGGCTTTGCCATGTATCAAGAAGTACAGTAGAGACCTGAACCAAGCGAAGATTTCCTATTATTTTGAAGGACATAAACCCACATTCATGTCAATAAGAAATTGTTTAGAGCTGCAGTCCTCCCACCTCAGCCCAGCAACCATGGTCTCTGAAAAGAAGCACCGCCCCACACACCAGGCTGGTGCACATCACAGTGCAGACATGCGGGAGATGAACACAATGAGAAGTCCATTATGCTCCCTCTACCTGGAAGAAGATGAATGGCAGATCCCTGATGTGAGAAAGAGAGTAAGAGGAGCTGACTGTCAGGCCATCTGCTCTGTGGAAGGCTCCCCTCTGTCTGACAAATGCTGAGAATCGAGCAGAGGGGTAATGGCCTTGTAATTTGAGCTGCTTGCAAGACAGCAAAGAGCAGATAGATCATTTAAATCAAGGTGCTTGAGCTTGTGTAGGGGATGCAATCCCAAGCCAACACTGCTGTTGGAATAAGAAAATGGGAATTTGATTCCAGAAAGTCCTTCTCCTAAAGAAATCCTCTTTATGACAGCCAATCACGTCCAAGCAGATTGTAAAGTTGCCCAAGCACTGAAGCATTTAAGATAGTCAGGAAAGGACCACACCACTGATGCCTCTACCGAGCACTTATCAGCCAGTCACACTTACAGAACTTTCTATGTGGCCTTATCTTAAACTTGTGACACAAGCAATGCTGTATATTGACTATATTCCATTTCTATTCTTCCTTTCTTAATGGGATCTGTAACTTGTTCAGGCCAATGAACTGTGAGCAGAAGTGCTGTGTACTTCCGGGCTAAAGCCATGAAAAGGTTTCTATCAGATTGTCTTAGATTGTCCTGTCTGTCTCTCCATTTTTAATAATGAGTGGAGAGGCTTGCTGCTGGGACAGCTGGGTCTTTAGACCACAACAGCCTGAATCACTGATATCCGCATTGGAGGTTGTTTGCTTACTGGAGGCCGCATCAACTCATCTATTCTGTTACTCCAGAAATTGGGGGCTCATCTTTGTAGTCCCAGGGGCACCATGATGTTGGGAACACCACATGGAGGGCCATTCATGGGTGCAGCTTGAGGGTGGGGAAGTTCTGTGTCCAGCTTGGAGGGATGTTACCGGAAGCGCCAAAGATAAATTGCCATGAGAAGAGAGTTGATGGAAGCCACAGTCAGCATGAGGATGTCATTATTGGTTAAAAACAAAGGAGGAGACACAGAAAAACTGGGGTGAGGAGTGGGTGGCCTCCAGATTCAAGACACCAGGAAACAGTGTGAATCCTGCGCAAGACTGAGCTGTTCAGGACTAGGTTTATAGATGGCAATTACATATTGGGGCCCATTTGGCAGAAAATAGACTTGAGGAGAAAAATGTGCTTTAAAATCTGTTGATTTGCTTGAGCCTTGATTATATGATGTGACCCCCTAGAGTACCTATCCCCACCTCAAGAACTGTTTTAGAGGATTGTTTTCTATGATTGGGCTGTTCTGAAACTATCCATTCCTTGGCTGCTGAATACTTCATACATGTTTCAACGCCCAAGGAAAGGAGAGAAAAACAGCTTTGAGATTAAGAAACAGCTTTGAGATTAAGGGCGCATGTAGATTTACAATCGAGACACCAGGGAGTCCTAGAGACTGAAGAATAATTATGGTTTAGGTAGTACAGAATGGCTTAGGATAGTATAGAATGGCTTAGGATAGTACAGAATGCTTGCAGGAGTCTTTGCTGAACATCCACGTTCTGAGTGTTGGACCGAGAGGAGGAGCAGCTGTGGTGCGCGGCACATGGCCGAGGCCCGGTTTGCCCCTGGACAGCACCCACGGGAAGTCAGAACGGTGCTCTGAGACGTCCGCTTTCGTAAAACAGAGGTAACGTCTGAGCACTTCACAGATGTGACCTTACACACACACACACACACACACACACACACACACACACACACACACACACACACACTTTGCAGATGAGAACAGGCTCAGCAAAGTGCCTAGTAGACTCTTTGAATCTCCAGATTCATAGCTTGTAACTTTCCTCTCTCCCGCCCTTCCTCATCTCCTTCCTTCCGTTCATTGCAGTAGCATTGCATTACAACTTTGTAAAAGTTTCAGATACACATCATTGAAAATCAACATAAAGAAACAAAGTAAAAGAACTACCAAAACCAATTTTTTTAGTCTGGCAGACTTGGTGAGAAAGAAGACCTCAGCGTCAGCCTGGAGCACAGAGGTGGGGGATGGTGCGTGTTTTATAAGTATCTGCAGAGCTCATGGCATATGCTACAAGAGAGGGTGCGCACTCACTACCTAATAACACCTTGGGGGAAATTTGCATAATAAATGGAAAATATGATGGTAACCTGGGTGATTATGAGAGAAAATGCCCTCAAAGTATAAGCACCAGGTATGCTGACACTTCCCCCTCCCTGCACCCCTCAGGGGAGAAGCTGGAGGGGGTTTCCTCTCCTTTCATTTAGAAGCTGATGCCTGGCATAATTTGCTGCAGAGTGGTTTTCTGTCTTATGATTTAGTTAGGAGAAAGGAGTCAGATGGTTAGCATGCTGGAGTGGTCGGAGCTATGCTGAAGCAGCAGGTGACCTAGAAAAGATCTGCCCTAAGAAAGAAATGATAGCATGTTGTCCCAGGATAATGATGACATTCTGTCTCTGTGCACTGTTAAGACATTTCAGAAATATTATAGGAAACAAGAAAGGGATTTATCATGCAGCTGGCAACTTACTAAATAAATATATATTTCATACCTGATTCGTTAATGAGGATTTTAAATGTATCCTCATACGGCTGCCAGATATTCCTAAATCACAGACAGATTGTTTCCATTCTCTTATGCAAAATATCTAGATGGACTTCCAGTTCAAGATTGCACCTGGCGCACAGCCCGCCACACAACCTGTTCTATTTTTTCACTTTAAAGTATCGGGGAAAATGAAAAATTCTATTACTATAGAAAACCACCACTGACAGACACTCTAATGTTGGAACCAAAGAGAAATTGACAGTACTTAATAAGGCAGATGGAGCCGCACTGGGAAAGAGCAAACCCAGGAGCCATCTAGGCCACACTTAGATTAGCTGTGCAGACACAGACTGTCAACTGATGTGAGACACAGGCACCACCTGTGACCAGCTCTGACCCATCAGATGAGAGGAAGCTCATCCTTACATGCTGCCCAGCTGCGAGGCCAGAGAAAGTGAAATCTTTATGCCATTAACGATTTCCTGAAAGGACCATAAGTCCCATGGGCAAAACAGGCACAGTGAGGCAGCAGACGTGGGATATAATGCCTGGGAAGTCCCCACGCATGGAGCTGGGCACGTGAGATGAGAGAAGTCCTCTGTAATACTGCCATGTTGGGAACTGTGTGTGGTTGTACACGTGATGTGTTTATTGCATGTGTGGTGTGCATGTGGCATTTCTATGTGTGGTGTGTATGGGTGTGTGTGGTTTGTGTGTGCATTTTGTGTGATCTGAGTGATGTATATGTGTGGTTTATGTGTGACTGTGTGAGAATGTATATGTGATGTATGTACTATATGAGTGTGGTACACATTTAACCACAGCAATTAAGAGTCCTAAAGAATTAGGTGATTAAAGGGGAGAGAAGACTTCCCTTGGCTAATCCCCACCAGAAGCCTAGACTGGCCTGGAACTGTGTGCAGACCTGACCTCCATAAGCATCTTGGGAGAAGCTTGTATTTGTTCCTCATGTGCTGAATATAAAATAGGAGCAAGAGTAATTCATTTGCCTTATCTGCTTCCAATCATCAAATCTGAAAAGAAACTTTAAAAAAAAAAAACAAGGAAGTCATCAAATAATTTGGAACTATAGAAGTATACTTTTTATCGAGCAAAAGGAAGCACATCTGGAAGGCTCAGAAGAAAAGCATATCTCTGAAAAAATTATACCTCAGTGACTAGAAAAAGCTATTGCACTAAAATGTTTTAGTGTCATCCAAAGATACAGAACACATAAACAGGAATTGTGTCATAGAGGAAAGGCAGGGAAGGTAAGGAAGAGGGGGTGTGGAAGCTGCTGTTGTGGGCACAGGGACAACCTAAACAACCTAAGAAGACCCCATTTATTGCAGAGAAAACCCCAGCCATCACTGAAAGGACAAATTTGAGAAAGTTCCAGAATGTCAAGGGAAAGATGAGTGAAATCAAGACAATGTAAAAGGAGATAGGAATAGAAAACAATAAGGAGTCTTCCTGGGAGAGAAATAAGAATAATGGCAGGAAAGTGGAATTGAGACTTTAGAATGAAAAAAATCTTCCCTGAGATTCAAAGAAGAACGAGGAGGAGGCTTGTGGATGCAAAGACTCTCAGGGCAAATTTTCAGGAATCCTAATTGCAATGCCATCCCCTCCCTACCCCCACCATCATCTAGTCACATCTCAGCCTAGCATTTTCATTCAATTTCTCATTATTTTATTCCAACTATGTGCCAGCACTACAATTGTGAAGATTAAAGAAAACGTCCCCAACCTTTTAGGTCGCACAGAATTGTTTACTTATAATACTCACAGTCACTTTCAATTTCTTTGCAAAACAAAAAATTAAAGCATCATGGAAAAATGTTTTTTTAATTGAGCTATAATTGACATATAACATTCCATTAGTTTCAGGTGTACAGCATAATGATTCTGTATTTTACGCATTGCAAAATGATTGCCATTGAAAGCCTAGTAGTTATCATCTGTCACCACAGATAGTTTCAAAACTTTCTTTTTCTTGTGATGAGAACATTTAAGATCTGTTCTCTTAGCCACCTTCCAATGCAAAATACAATATTACTCATTGTATTCTCCAGTCAGTAGATTACTTCCCCCAAATTATTTTATATAACTGGAAGATTCTACCCTTTCACCCCCACTTACTTCTGGCAACCACAGATATGTTCTCTGTGTCTACGGGCCTGCTCTTTGTTCATTTGTTTCCTTGGATTTTTGCTTTAGTCTTAAAGGGATAGTTTGTGGCCCAAGGATTTCACATGCAGCCAACTTACCTTCCATGCATGAAGGCAACAAAAGACATGTGCCGATATACAGTTTTTAAAGCCATGGCATTAACAATGACTATTTAAAAATATACCAACAGGTGTTCCATAAGCAATGGAGCTTCAGTGTAGAATTAAAAACCTAAAGATGACGGCATCTGGTATAGAAGTCCTGATGTCTGTCAAAGTACAGATAAGTATACATAATTGGTACACATGATTATAAACTGAAAAAAATATGGAATCTATTATATTAGAAAAATGTATATAAATATTGATACAGCTAACTCAACAATTCTATTAGTAGAAAAACTTCCCAAGGAATTATTTAAAAATGGGCATAATAGTTTTGAAGTAAAATTGTGATTTACAATATAACTGGTGGCACTGGTAATATAAACAATAATTTATACCTATAATTAAATGCAATAGAACAATTTAGATAAAATTCATTTATAGGGTAATAGGCTGTGATATGTTGAGAGTCCAGAAAGTAATATAATCCTACTTTGGAAAAAGATAAATATGCCATCTAAATGAAATACAGTCTGAAAATCTTTGCAGTTCAATGTTAATAGCTGTTCTATCTAGATGGGAAGATTTTTCATGCTTGTTATTTTCTGTTTTCTGTTTTTTTTTATTTTTGGCATATCTGGATTTCCTAGTTTTTCTGAAAGTTACAGGTAAGAGATGTAAACAAGGCTGTGATATAATTAGATTGTCAAGGGTAGAGGCAGGATTGCAGGGCCAGTGTAAGAGATACGGTAATTAAAGCAAATCGGCTGCGAGATGTCAGCAGCCTGAAGCCAGACAGTGGCAGTAGGAATGGACAGAAGTGGGTGACTCGGGCATTTCCAAAGACGTGAAACTAATGGCTGGATATTGGTTGGATATGGGAGTGAGGCTCCAGATAATTAGAGTGCAGTAAAAAAATCATGCTTCCTCTCAGCTTTAAGGGATAAGGAAGAGGCAGCCAGATGGAAAGGAGGATGTCATTACGCCAGGAGTGTGTCCTGTTATTTGACCTGTCTCACGGTGGCCTTCACCAGTCAAATTTCAGACACACGCACCAAATCTCAAGCGCTGTACCCTCGAGACCTTGCACCCATGTTAAGTCACAGCGGATTCATCCATCTTGACTGTAGCAGGCCCCAGACAACGCTGCCCAAAGCTGCTTTGCAGTTAGGGCTTATTCTCCACTGAGCACCTCATTTACTCCTGAAAGGAGAACTCCTGGGAATCCTGGATCAGCCAAGCACGGCACAGTTACTATTTCTAGGAAATTTTTATTTGACTCCAATGACTTAGAATAGCAGAATGAGGTCCCACTGCCCAATAATAATCACCATGACCTTTACAGGGGCTGAAGCTGCATCCTCAGGACCTACTCCAGAATAGCATCTAACAGATAGGACCTTCAGACAGAACATGAAGATTCATCACCTGACAGGTGGCCTCTGAGAACTCCAAGCACCTGAGGATTTGAATGTGCCATCCTCTTAAAGGATAGGTTCAGGGGCATGAATTCCTAAATGGCAGAAAATAAGGTGGCCTATAATAACCTACTTCAACAAACATTTAAAGGGAGAGTAGGTCATTAGAATTTTCATTTTAAATCTTCATTGAAATTCTTTATCAAAAGATCTCTTTTGCACTTTATTCAACATTCTTAATCAGTTAGAGTTTATAATAATACTAATGATGATTGTAATAATAAGATGGCATATTTATTAGTTTTCCAGATCCTGTTATGAACATCTCATTTTATCTTTACAGCAATCACATGAATAAGGTAACCCGGTATCTACAGATGTCCGAGAGAAAACCTCCATTGTTTGATCAAAAACCATTAACTACCTCCAATAAGTTAGGCTGTTGTTCTAATGGCTGTGCTGCTATCAAGAGAGAGACAGTCCATTGCGCTTTCCCTTTGACCTTTGCTCTCAAATTTATTCAAACCTGAAGGCAAGTTGGTTTCTCCAAAAGTATAATTAATGTTGATTTTCTTTTCATCACCTCCTATAACTAAATCTAGAAAAATGGTAAAGCTGGCAGGAAGCAAACCTCTAAACAGTTTAGCCATATTGTCACAGAAATAGGTTCAGAAAAAAATAGGACTGAGAAATCTAGAGAAAGAAAGCATATTATGTAAGTTTCCCCCTAGAGTTTGGCAGCCTTTGTTCATAGTTGGATATAAACTCATTCAGTTCTACCAATAAGCCTACGCAGTTCCACTTCCTGACATCTGTTCTCTCCTCCCAGGATCTGTAAGATTTCTTTCTTCTGATAAAGTATGAAACGTTTGTGGGGATTAAGTGTGTTGAGAAATGATGAAAAAGCAGAAATACTGATTCAGTAGGTCTAAGGTGAGGACCGGAAGCTGGATTTTTTAAACTACCCTCTCAAAGTTATACTTATTCTGTCAATTTTGGAACAATATTTTAAGATATTCACAGGGTTGGGCAGGAGATGGGGAGAATGAGACATTCTTACCAGATTCTAAGCAGGTAAAATAGAAAACCACCAAGTGGGACTCAGACTCTGTGTGTCTCTTCTCAGAAAAGCTTCGAATAGGAACAGAGGAAGAATATACAACGCTGTAAATTCCTCATTACAGTTCCTCTTTGTTTAGAAAGCATTTTTATTTGCTTTTTATATTTTTGTTAACGAGAAGAGAGCAACTCACTCCTCTGCCTGTTAAGAGAAAAATGAAATTTTGATTCCATCTCATAGAGTGTCCACAATTTCTGGCCTAAGGAAATCCATTAGGTTTAAAGCCCTACCCACCCACCCTTTGCCAGAATCATTGCCCATTTCTCCCCTCACAAATTCAGTTCTGAGCAAAACCCTCTGAACCCATCAGCCTTGCCCAGGGAAACTTCTCAGTCCCCAGCGGCATGGTATGCTCTGGCTATGCCTAAGTCCTACCCTGACCTGTCCTCCTGCTCCTGGTAGTGTGGGAATACTGGAGACAATCTAGCATTATATTTGAAAGGGCATAAAGGAGGAACAAAACCCTTGGACCTCTGTTTGCCACTTTGTGTCCAGAAATGTCTATCTCCTTGTTAAAAAAAAAAAAAAAGAATCAAAATATGCTCACTATCAGAATGGAATTGTATCCCTGAGCTTTGCAAGATTTAAACATTTTGAAAAACATATACCAAATTGTGACAGTAAAATCAATGAATGCATACAAAGATTCCATAGTTCAAGAGCTACCTAATGTAATCCAATAAGAAACACCATAATAGCAGACATAAGTGGGGAAAAAATGATTGAAATTATCAGTTTGCAAATGATGTGACTAAGAAGAAAGCACAAGATTGTTTTGAAAACCATGGTATCTAACAAGAGATTTAATTAAAGTAGCTGATTATAAAACTAAAAAATATAAAAAGCAATTAGCTTTTCTATATACTTGCGATAACCTATTAGCAAATATAATAAAAAATAAAGATTGAATCTTCAATAGCAACCAGAGCACAAAAATGTATATGAATACACTTTAAAATAAATGTAATAACTTGTATAAGGAAAATTATTGAGTGGCATTTTGAAAGTTTAATAATTAAAACTCCATTCCATGCTTCTGGTGAGAAGACACTGTCTTGTAGAGACTCCAATTATTCCCAAGTCAAAATTTTAGTTTTGTGCAACTCAGATAAAAACTATAATTTTGTTTAATATAAAAACTAACAGATAATATTTTAGTCATATTTGGAAATAGACACTTGATATTTTCCAAGAAATTTATGAAAAAGAAAACAGTGAGTAAAATGCAGCTGCTCACCTTAAAACAAGGCAGTGTTGGCTGACAACTCAGAAGTGAAGGAACAGAAGAAAGGCCAGAAACAAATCAAATACACATAAGGATTTGGGATACAAGAAGAGTGCATTGGAAATAAATAGGGGCGGGATGGGTGGTTGGATAACTAGTGGCTGGGTGGCTGTGGTTCCAGCAGACCAGAGTTCCTGCTCTTTCCTGAACTGCAGGCCCCGTTCTGCCCCCCTTCCCCTCTCCCATAAAAGCTTCCCTGGTCTCTGCTCAATATTTCTCCCCAGTGAGGCTGCCATTGGCGCCCCCTAACTAGCATAGCTCCTGCAGAAAGCTGAGAAGCTGGAGAGAGTTTGAAATCTGAGCATAAAAAAAAATCCTGTGACCAGGAAATGGTAGTAACCAGTAACATATAAACTTTAGGCACCACTTTGACAAGTTTACATTTCAGGAAGTTCTGCCAGAGCTAAGGTGCAGGGGTCACTGCTCAGAAGGGAGGAAGGTGCAGGGGACTGAGAGCAAAGAGAGGTTCTGTGTGTCGGACATCACCCAGTAGCACAGCAGGGAGCCCTGAAGCCTCAGCTTCAGCCTGGGTCCCTAGAGTCCCAGCGTTGATTTTATCCACTGGTAGCAGATGCTAGAGACAGTTTCTCAGGGTATATAAAACAGCCTCTAAATAGTTAGAAAATTGTCTGTTTAGACAGTATTTTAAATAATTGGATGTAAAAATTTGACTTTGGCAGCAGTGGGCTTTTCAGCTGACAGACCTCAGCCTGCTGTGAAAAAGTAAACAAGCCGGAAGCCAGTAAGCAGAGCGCTCCCTGGGCTTACGCGGCACGCACTCCGCGCCTTCCTTTAGCTCCTTGGCCCGGTTCACGTGGTGTAATAGCACTTAGCACTCTGTGACGTTATTATGCAGGTTTCTTTGGTTTCTGGGCATATGTGTTTTTCTCATTGAATGTTTCCAATAAGAAGATAGAAACTGTGTTATCCTTGCTATTTCCTCAGTGCCAAAAAATAGAGTTCCTCAAGAGAATGGTGGGGGAGGAGGAGCGACACTAAAATAAGCGTCCATTCGATTAAAGTTTCCATTACAAACATGACAATGTTTTTAGGGGAAAATAAGCCAGTAACTAGCTGAGCAAGTATTTTCTAAGTATGACATCAAGGTAGAAATTATTAATAATGACTAGTAGAGTTGACTAAATTGTGGATAGAATTTAAATTTTAAATTTCTAAATTTAGAATTATAAATTAATTTAAATGTCTTCATTGTAAAAAATAATTTATGTATATCTGAGTTGTATTTTGCTTTTTGGTGCTTTCTAATTATTCACAATTACAAATCACCATGTAATACAGAGTAATTACATATTAAAAAAAATCATAGTGGCCAACCTCTGCCTCCCAGGGTGAGCTGATCGTGGAAAATAACACCCCAGCACTGAGAACTACCTCGGTCTACAGCATCTCCCAGTAGCACAGAGTGAGGGCAATTTTCCTTACTCTAGGTGAGGACTAGGGAATGCTAGTAAATACTGCACAGATGGATCCTGCAATTCCAGGCAAGATTTTCCAGTTAGTCAATGAGGAAGGGATTCTAGCAGAAGAATAGGATGTGCAAATGGGAAGGGCCCAAGACAGCATGGGCGTAGTAGGGTTCAGGCACAAAAGTGCCCTTGAGTTCTCAGCTTCCAGAATCCACAACTGACACGAAAACTCGACCATGTCCAAGACTGAAGTCGAAGTTCATTGCATTGGTTATGGGTAAAAGTGTTTTTGATGAAATTTACAAAGTGAGGGGCATTGAGAAGTGTTTGTTTCTCCATCTCTGACCGGGAGTGCTGAGAGTGCATGTGCTTCCAGGGGAGGGTGCATTCCCTAGTCACCTTTTATTTATCAAGGGAAGGGGCAAGCTCATCAGATGTAGGTAGGGTGGGTGGTATCGGGAAAAGGGCACTAAGCAGTGTGGTTTAGATGTCTGTTATTTATAGCGGTTGTTTAGGAAAGCCTGCTGCTGGCTTGAGACCCAGGAGAAATTGGGTTTAGATGTAACCCCAACTCCTAACATGGGGAAAACCCATTGTCCCCACTGGTTCATTATCCAAGCAACCCAGCAAGAATTCCCAAGGTTTGTCTTGGATTATTTTGCTTATCCACAACAAAATCCCAAAGTTGCCTGTGGGCTATTCTGGTGTTCATACGGTGACATGTTATTACTTTTAATTGAGCTGAGGCAGGCTTTGATTCATCTGTGCTGCCAGAGTAGCCTGCAGAGCACATTACTAAACTAGACAGCAAGGCTAGCTGACCCCAGCAGTCACGGCTTTGCTCGACTCTTTTAGTGTATTAGTAGCATATACACATGCAGAATTTTACAATAGGTAGTTATTTTTGTGAAAAGTAGCCACAAAAGGGTGCTTACTGTCAATGCTAGTAATGGTGATAAAAAATGAGAGATTAATAGTTCTTGGAGAAAAAGGAAAAGTTCTGAATAAATGACAAAGACGAGAAATATTATCTCATCTATCTGTTAAAGTTTGAATAATAACACGTCCGGCATTTAGAAAGAAGTAAAGGTGATTCATGAAACTGTTTTAATGATTGCCTGAGCCAATTCAAGAATTGCTCATCCAGTTAGAACTAAAATAAGTGAATGATGAAATGGTGTTTAACTTAGAGTGCTAGCAGGTGCCTGACTCTTTACAGGAATCCATACACAGCAAAAGTATCGTTAAGACTTTGAAGTAAACGTATGCCAAAAAATAAAAGTTGTTTGGAAATGTTAGGAAATAGTTTTTCTTTGCAGAATTTAAATAATAGGGCTTTATGTGGAGGGAGTTTCTTAATCACATCTCTGCAAATGTTGATCCATTAAGAAACATTTTAAATCTTTTAAATGATCTTTATTTCTGCATAACACAAACTTTGCAGAACATAATTAAAATATGCATGATATAAAATTTGCCATTTCAATCATGCAGTTCACTGTAATTGAATCCATTCATGTTGCTATACAATCATCATGACCATCTCCAGAGCTTTCAAAATCGCATATATTTTTATTTCAACCATTTTATTATAAATCTATATATACACATATACATATATATGTATATATGTGTGTGTGTATATATATATGAACATATTAAAAACTTGTTGAATTTAATGCTATTCTCCCCAAATTTCTCTGAAAATATTGCTTATCATTATACTCATGGTATGAGAAATTTAAAATAGAAAATTCTAAATCGTCAAGTTTTTCACTATATCTTTTTTCTGGAAATGTTATTTTTTAACTGTGTTTACTGAATGACATTGATTTACAACATTGTATTTGTTTCAGGATATAAGTTCGTATCTCCACAAATGTGTGTAACCACACCACACTCAGCACCAAAGATCCAAATAATCCTCTATCATGGTTCATTTGTTCCCCTACCCATTTTTCTCTTAACCCCCACCCTGACCCTCTCATTATGGTAGCCTCGGTTCTTCAGTCATGTTTCAAGGGTATGTTTTAGTTTGATTTGTCTGTTCCTTTAATGCTTCGTGCTTTATACTCCATATACAAGTGAAATCATCTGGTGTCTGTCTCGCTCCTGATGTATTGCACTTTTTTTTTTATAAATATATATTTTTATTGTTATTTATGTCTTTTACATTTTGTATTCCCCTTGGGTAGCCCACCACCAATTCACCCGTGATCCATCTTCATGGTCCCTTGAGTTCTTTTCTATTCCATTTTGTGCCCTTTTCCTTCCCTCCCTCCGCCTCCCTCCCACCCC
>PVIJ01007656.1:0-26336 GCA_004024925.1 Scalopus aquaticus
AATTCCATCCATGTCGCTGCAAATTGCATGTGTTTATCTTCTTTCCATGCTGAATAGTATTCCATTGTGTATATGTACCACATCTTCTGGATCCAATCATCTATTTTTGGACATCTGGGTTGCTTCCATACCTTTGCTATTGTGAACAGTGCTGCAATGAACATACGGGTGCATGTATCCTTTTGGATTAGTGTTTTTACACTTAAGGGAGCATCATCTTTCAAATAAAGCTCTAATTCAATTTTTTATTCTATCAGAATCATTTTCTCAACCAGGCAGGAAAAAAACTAAAATAATAAAACCTTCAGTTTGCTACCATATTTTCTAGACTTTGCTCAGGGTGACTACCAGTTGTTTGCAATCATCTTGCCCATCTTTGAGGACCAAGTTTCAGGATATTTAGCCAGTTCAGCTAAATCTCCAAAAGAGGCATGGAAAATGATGCTCTCTAGTCATAGCCAAGTTGGAATGAACAGAGCTTCTCGGGTGGCTGTTTTGAAGAACAGATTATTTGTTTGATTTACAAATACCAGAACTTAATCACGCTACCTGAGGCTCATCACGCTTCATCCTAACTATGTATTTATTTCCTAGGCCTGCAGAGGAACTCTAGGCTGACTAGGATGGTGGTGCTTGAGAACCCCTGTCCCATTACTGCCTTATAACTAGAGCATTCTTTGATGCAAAGTACCTAATGGTTAAGGGCTAGGTCCTCCAGTCAGACTGCATTGGTGCCAATCCAGACTCTAAAATAATCACTGTGTGCCTTGGTTTCCTCATTGGGTGAGTAGAAATAACAATGCCTGCCTAGTACAGCTTTTGTGAGGATAATATTCATTATGTCAAAGGCTTAGGGTAACATCTAGCACAACTGTTAAGTGCTCAGTAGTGATTTTGGATGGACATGTTTTGAGTACATCATCATCTGGTGGGAAAGTGAGCATTGCAGGTGCAAATTTCTAAACGTGTCCCTCTTAGAGTCACTACTTAGGACTTGGTGAGTCTTGGCCACATTGGCATTGGTCTCTTCTCTGGTTCTGTTGTTAACTAGCCAGGTGCCAGGTCATCCAGTTACTACCTTCTGTGCCTGTGGGTCCTCAGCTGGCAAAGTGTTAATAAACACTTTTGGCTTCCCTTCCTTCTGGTCAACTTGGTGGACTCAACTGCTGTAGACAAGCATCCTTCTTGCATTGGACATGTAAAAGATACCAAAATTAAGGCAAGTTTTGCCTCCCTTAAGAAAGCAAGAAAGAGAAATCCCCATGTGCCATAAATAAAGAGGGCATCCAACGCAACGCCTGAGTTCTGAGTAGGAGTTGCGGCAGGATGGCACAGATGGGACATTCGGGCCTATGACGAGGGGTTGGAAGTGGCACCTCGCTCTCCCTGCATTAGCTCTAGGGCTCAAGAAGAGCTGTTATACTCACAAAATGGGGATCAGGAAACCTACTCCCTGGCTGGGGAATGGCCGAGGGAGGAAGGAGAGGAGCTAGCAAGGAACCGGAGCCCAAAGCCGGCAGCACTCGCAGATGAGGTGGCTGAATTCCGAGCTGCGTGATCTGAGCCCCTCCAGGGGGGAGATGGACACAAAGTTGTCCAAAACCACTGGAGAAAGTTCAGGGAACTGTAAAAAAGGACTGGACTATAAAGCCTTAGCTGATAAATATTTCTACTCTGTTTCTTAAATTTTCTGTAGGGAATGTTGTAATACTTTTTTCCACTCTTCCAAGTAAAATAAAAACCCGTGTTATGATCTACTATAAAAAGTCTTAGTTAGCTTCCAATAGTCTGATCTTATTTCCTTGAATGAAAATGGTCTGATAGTAAAACTGGGATATAGCATGTATGGTTTTGTCATAATATGGCCCTGTATGTTATGTTAAATGGATTGCTGTAGCACACTGAGTAGCTACAGTATTAAGTTGTGTGCATGGTGTTTGTGTGTAATGGGGAGCAGAAAGAATGTGAATCCTTTTTCACACAAACTCATGAACTGATATAATTTTTGGGTTGATTAACACAAACTCGTGAACTGATATAATTTTTGGGTCTCTGGGCAGGTGTGAGAAAACACCTGGCTACTCATACCACCCACACTTGGGTTGAAGAGTTTTATCATTTAGTGTGTGTAAACATCTCTCTTTGCCTACCTGAGTCACTACTTACATATAATTCCACCTCCTTCCCTCTTCTCTTAAATTTACAATCATCTAGCAACATAGTAGGAGTAAAGACCCAATTCATTTTGCTCGAATCTAAGGAGATATGCAATGGAAGCTTAAATAAACCACATCCTGGTTTAAAATTTTTCTGGAAGGGGCTGCCGCAATGGGAGTGCCACAGTTTGTAGTGAGAAAACATACACAAGTTAATATTTTCCAGAGTTTTAAATCATCTGTTCATTATAGAACCTCATTTCAATGTAATTATGACACATAAAATGGATGGAAGCAAAGGTTGTGGTAGAAGTACAGACTTTCAAGTTCACCTTTGTCCTGTCGTACATACACAAGTGGGCAGAGCGATATGCAAGTGGGCAGAGTGATATACAAAGAGAGCAGAATCTGGCCTGACCTTGGACTTGTCCCTAGTTCTCTGGGCCTTGTTTCTCTCCTCTGTAAAATTAGGGTTGTTTTTCTGGTAGGGTTGTTGGGATGCTCAGTCAGGCCACTAGCACAAAGCTAGTCCGTTGACCAGCGGCAGCTGCTTGGGACATTGTGTTTCATATCTGGAATATACCCAGGGTTTTGTCATAGAGCAGGTGTTCAGCTGTAAACTTTATGGCTGACAGTTTAGCACATTTATTGGGCAGTCTTTAGACTAGTTTTATGAGATACTTGTATAACATTTTCAGCCTTTATTGAAGCTTTCCCCCTCTGTTTTGAAATCACTGTGGTACATGTTCCCTGTGTTGATTTTTCAAACACAGATGCAAGATTGAATGTTAAATCCACAAGGGACTCTAAGTAAAGAAATGTGGGGAAAGGGGTCTCTTCCTTATAGTAGATGACCTTACAGTAGTAGGAGAAATAATGGAGTTAGAAAATCCTCACTAGATCTTGAGTGATGAAAGTTTTATGAGGAAAAGGATACTTTATAGTCTCAAAGTGTCCCGGCAGAAATTACTTATTACCAAGGGGAAAATAGTACATTTCAAGTGGCACACATCACCTTAAGCAGGGATGAAAGGTAACAGCCCCCATGTTTAGGCAAACCAGGATCACCTCCCTTCTGATTTGATTGTGTGCAAAGCACACAACTTGAGTAGTGTGTTGTGTTTAAGTGCAAAAAGTGCATAATTTGAATCGAATCATGAGAGAACCAGAGAAATCTGAACTAGTGGACGTTTGACAAAATTAGTGGTCTGAATCCTCAAAAACATAAAAGTAACAAAGATAAGGGTTGAGATTAAAGGAGGCGAAAAAGACAAGGTAACAAACTGCACAGCACAAAAAGAAAGTTACAATAGATATTGTGGGGCCACTTGGTGAGACTTGAATATGAACTGGGGATTGGATCAGTGTTGAGTCAATTCTAAGGTTTATGATTTGGAGAATTGTACTGAGATCATGTAATAGAACCACATCTAGGAAATTCACACAAAATTAAATATACTGGGGAAAAAAGAGAATTTGCAGCCCTAGGCTGGAGGGCTCACTTTTGTCATGGTGTCCTCAGCTATCTGGTCTGCCATATGCTTGTTCCAGTGTGAGCTTAAGAGAGGCTGTAGTGTACTGACAAGAAGAGAAAGGCATTTTCTTTGTAGGTTATTATTGTAAATTATATATCTGTTGTGAATGCTGCCTCATTACATTACGAGTGCATGAGAGCTGATGGGTGAGACTGATGGGTGAGAACTGAGGAGACCTTTGGGAGTTGTGTTTGAGACCTGATGTGATCATTTGTCCAATCTCATTCGTATTTTATTTAAATATCGATTTATTTTTAGTGAACTCCAAATAGATGAAATTATGAGGGTAGCATTTAAGCTTTTAAAAAATATTTTTCTATGCCATAAGCTAATCTTTGGCCATTCATGCCGTTAAGGAGATGATTTAAAAACTTTCCCATTTCACGGATGATGAAGTTAAACCCAGAGAGGATGAATGAGTTCCTCCCAGACCTAGAACCTTCATCCTATATTCTCCTGATTTAGGTTCTTTCTTGAATCATCAGTTCTAGGTACCGTTTGAAAATATAAATAGAAGAAAATAAGCACAGCTCCCCTAGCATGGTTTAGTAGTATTTCTTGTCTTGGAAGAAGAATTATTCTGAGATGCCATTTCTAATTAGAAACTTTGGGATGCTATAAATTGGTTAAAGGCTAATTTTGATTCAAGATCTTTCTGTGGAAGGAGCCAGTGGGATATTCCAGAAATAGTGCTGTGAGGCTTGAGCTGTCTGTTGTCTTCAGGATGCTCCAAGTGCTGTGTGAGCAACAGGATCTGTTACTCTGTTTCTGACTTGTTCCCCCCTCCCCATCCCACCCCTGCACCCCCCCCCCAACATGTCTCCCATACTGAGCGCCCGCAGAGCAGAGCTGTTACGGGCGAAGTGACAGAGCAGGCACACCTGCCTGTGCATCTCTGCTCCTTGCTAACTGAGGACTCTGGGGAAGGAAAATAACAAAGATGGCAGTAATCATAGTAGAACATACCTCACAGGTTTGTGAAAATTAAATGAATTAATATTTGTAAAGAAGTTAGGATAAAAGCCTGACCTGCAGCAAGTACTCCATAAGCATTTTTATTATAGTGAAAAAACTACATACATTTACCACTTTAATGTGACAATTCTGTGATATTAAATATATCCACCCCCACCCCCCAGCCCCCAAACTTATTCATCTTCTAAACTGTCAAGCTGTAACCTTTAAACACTAACTCAGCATTCCCCTCCCTCCAGCCCCTGTTGACAACGGGGTATGCTACTTTGTCTCTATGAAGCTGAGTGCCGGAGTACCTCATCTATGTGGAATCTTACAGTATTCATCCTTCTGTGGCTGTCTCTCCACTCAGCATGTCCTCCAGGTCCTCCATTTTGTGGCACATGGTAGGATTGCCTTCTTGAGCTAATAGCCCATTGTGTGTTTATACCATATTTGTTTATCCATTTATCTATCAATGGACACTTGGGCTGCTTCTACCTTTTTGCTCCTGCAAATACCTGTTTGAATTCCTGCTTTGACTGATTTTGGGTAAATAACCAGAAGTTGGTTCGTAAGGTAATTTTTTGTATGGTGTTTGTTTTGAGGAGTCACTTTATAGTTTTCCATAGGGGTCACAACATTTTATGTCTCTGCCACTGTGCCTCTGGGTTCCAGTATCTCTACATTCTCACTGACATCTGTTATTTACTGTTTTTAATATAAGCATTTTTAGACATAAAAATATTGGGGGAGTTTCTTTAGCAACCAGTAATCTAAATACTAGTGTCTGTTAAGTTCAGAGAGGAGAATGAGTAAAAATTTTGTTTAGAGAAGACTGGGAAATCTGGATGATCTGATACTGATTAATTAATGTTTATCAGCAAAACTTGTACCAGAAGCCTGACTGTGTTTACTGCCCCCACCCTTCCCGCCCTCTGCCCCGCCCTCCACACTCACACTGCACTTTACGTGCAAGGAGAACGGCAGGTCATCACTAATAAGCTGATGCCGAAAGCTTCCTTAGAACCAAAGGACATTTTGGTTTCTATTGAGTGTGGAGAATGGGTTTACTCAGTTTTGTCTGCTAGATTGGACTAAACCCCTCTTGCAAGGGTCCCGGACAACTTGAATGTGTAACAGGCTTGGAGCACCAGCTTAAAACCAGCCCATCCTGAAAAGAGATGTGGGAAAGCAGATGGAATGCCAAAGGTCTGGTTCTTCTTGCACCCGCATTTTTTCCTCTTGACATGCTCCCCTACTTTGTAAACACAGTTTCATTGGGCACCAAGAGCACAGATGTGTTAAAGAGGGTCACATCTGTTCCTAATTCTGGAGAGCCCTGTGGATCACAGCCAGGGGTGGCAATTGGGGCATAGCCAAGCCCTCAAGCACGACTAGAATAAGGGGTCAAGTGCCTCGAATGAGCTGCTCCCCTGGAATGACACCTCCCAGCTGGTTCTCTTAAGCCGCTGGCACATGTGCAGCCAAATGTGAGCTAAGCTGATGTTGGTGCCAGTTTGAGAGGAAGTGACTCTCATTGCTTGAGACCTCCATGCTGGTAGCACGTGGGCCCATGCAGCCTGCGGGGCCTGCGTGATGCCTCTCGGAATGCCAGTTTTACTTCAGTGTGGATGTGAGAGCTGCTTATGTTTTAGATAGTGAACACAGATCCGTAGAATGCAAAATGAATGGTTTTTAAAGGGTGAGACTGAAATTAGGCTGGTCATGCTAAACAGTGCCCCTGGACGGTTTTCTTTACCTCTATTTCCTTCTATTTACTCTCTTCTGCATTTAGTGTCACTTTTCTGTGGAAAGACTTATTTATACTTGGTTTGGGAAGCTTGGAGGGGGTATAGAGTTGGAGAGAGGACCATGCTCTTAATATGTTAGCTGTGCTCTTGAACAAAAGATTTGACTCTTCTGAGTCTGTTTTTACATCAGCAAAATAGGAAAACACCAGTGTCATAGGATTGTTCTGGGTCATATGTGATTATACCAGTGCTGGGAAAATTTGCAGGAGACAAAAGCCTCATCAGCTGCTTCTAACAACCCCTCTACTGGAACCTCTCTTACTCATTCATGTAGCAAGTTTTCTAGGTTCTACAATTCACAGCCTTCATTCTTTGCTTTCTAGACCTCTTCTCCATCCTTCAACTATAAATGTATGACAAAGGGATACTCAGGGACCCCAAGCTATTAAGGGGTGCATGGTCTAAAAGGGTCTGGCCATTCCCATGTGCAAAGGCAAAGAAAACAGATTCTAGTGTGAAGATCTTTAATTAGTGTGCATAGAATGAGAGAGAACAAAAGAAATGATTTCAAGTAACAGACTACTGATCAAACTCTGAAAATTACCCATCCTCCCCTCACCCCCCCATGGGCAAGTACCCAACCAATCAGGCGTGGCTTAAAGCTTGCCACAAATCAAAGGCATCTTCCGGAGAGAAACCACAAGAAAGGGTCTAGGCAGGTCTCAGAGAGCTAGGACAAGAGAGACCCGAAATTCAAAATGTACCTTATCATCCACCCCCAGGTCAAGGTAATGGCCTCCCTGCGTGATAACAAGATGGGAGGGAAGGCTGGTTGGGGGAGGGCCTGAAGCTGCCCAAGACCATCCTTGAGGAATCCACCTCAGAGAGCAAAAACCCATTTGGTGTGCTGCTCGAGCTCTCCCACAAGTGGAGGCGTCCAGATGGCAGTGGGTGGGGTGCTGGGAAAGGGAATGGGAACCAAGGATTTTGAAGAGCAGATCCAGGACTGTTATCTTTAATCTCCATCCACATATCCTGTGGCTGCAATTCAGAACATGTTCGAAGGGAAAGCAAATCCTTGCCTCTGGTGCACTAACTGAACAAGGAACTTGGTTTGAGTATTAAAAATAATAGTGACGACAGTAATTTATGTCAGTGACTTGACACCTGATGCCCAGTGTACAGTTCTGTTGCCATTACGTGTTATTAGCTGTGCCAGGTAAACTTTGTTGAAAGATCATTTATCAATAGGTTGAAAGTCTGCCCAGATCCTTGATGATGAGCTGTCCTCTGGGCTTCTCAATGTCATCAAACAACCTGTGCTCCTTTCAACTGCTAGAAATGACTAAAACATCCTGGGCAGTCTGCCAGTTCTCTTCTCAAGGAGTTTGGAGACTTCTGGGAGGGTAGAAGGCATAGCCCCACTTGGGGATGTTTCCATTAAGTGGAGTCTTTGTTTTTTTGTTTTTTAATTTATTTATTTATACATACAAGCTGGGGTACAGGCCAGAGGCGTGGGGCAGCGAGAGGGTTCATCAGAGACAGAATGGGGAGCAGAACAGGCAGATCAGAAATACGAAGCTGAGGGGAGCAGCGGGCGAGGCAGGAGAGGTCTGCCGCGCCATGTGGGATTCTCCCTGGCTGGGTGTCGAACTCGCTGCTGACAGCTCCACAGCGCAGCGCTCAACTGCTGCGCCACCAGGGAGGCCCCAAGTGGAGTCTTTGAAAGCTGTGCAATGGGGTAGAAAAGAACTAAGGTGTATCTTGACTGCACGTGCAATTTCCTCACCCTTTTCTCTCCTTTCCTAGGTTTCCCCTCTCAACTTCCTCTCCTCCTTCAAACCTAACTTCAAATGCTTTGGTTGAGCCCATCATCTCCAGCCCTGTTGGAGTCTTTGTTGTTGTTTGCCCGATAATTAGTTTGTCCTTTTCCCAAAGGGACTTTCTAACTTCCAGTGTTAAATGTGTTTCTGTTAGATTGTAAAGATTATGAACACAGAATCCTTCTGCAGCCCCATCCCTGATAGGCACTGTAACTATTTAGCCATTAGAGGACTTTGTCACATACCAAAAGAAACACATTCTGTTGTTGTACTGATTGATTTTAATTGTAAGGCATGTGGAAGGCATGGTCAGAGTCTGCATTGCCATAATTCTCTGCCAGCGTTTTTCACCTAGTGGACCAATAATAAGAATAAATTTCCATCACTTGGCTCCATAATTGCGGACACTTCTGCTGCACAAATGCTGGCA
The DNA here is from genome assembly GCA_004024925.1 of Scalopus aquaticus. Taxonomy (NCBI): domain Eukaryota; kingdom Metazoa; phylum Chordata; class Mammalia; order Eulipotyphla; family Talpidae; genus Scalopus; species Scalopus aquaticus. The sequence goes on from PVIJ01007656.1 coordinate 8,653, forward strand.
GAGCTTTCTTGTCTGGAGTAGAAACAATGACTTAATTCTGAAATTGTATTCAAATCCTCTAAGGAACTAGTGACTGCCACACAGTTTGGCCCTCTCCTCTGATCTGCAGTAGACTTGGGGCGCAAGGGGTTATACACACAGTACTGTGGTCCAGGCCCAGCCAAAAAAGAAATGCCGGGAGGAAGTCAGTTATTTACGTCTGAGGAAGAATGTGAATTACGTTTAAGGTGGTTGCTGTCCTGGCTGTTTTATCAAGATCTTTGAGTTTGGATCTGTTGAATCGGATCTGAAAATCTTGGTGTCTTTCACTGTGTTTACAAGAACACTGATTCCCTAAACCTGGGGCCATCTACTTAGCATGAGCATTCATATTTAGTGTCAGAACATGAAACGCACAATAAAGCAAAGCCTAGAGGTTTTCAGCTCTATTTCCTAAGTGGGTAAATTCTTTCCATAAAGAGAGCTTTTCACAGGGTACTTTATACTCTTTCCAAGTAGTTTACAAAGTCATAGTTTGTATACATCCTCTTCACCCTCTCTTGCCAGCTCAGCTCCCCCTGTCCACCATTCTGTTTCCTCCTACTGCTCCCTGTACTGTTGACATAAAAGAAAAATGTTTGCTCTAATATAATAGGGTACCTCCACAAGTTTGATAAAAACTAGTCAAGTTGGTTTTAATACAAACCAGTTCTGTAATCTACCGCTAAAGCCTTGAGCAAAACACCCATTTTAGTTTTAGTCAAGTGGAGATAATAATACTTGTCCCTCTAGCTGATGGACTTTATAGTCATATAAGACAGTTTATGTGTTAGCACTTTATAAATGTATATGACTTCTCTGAAACCCAAGAAACCAGCATATTTGGTTCAAGTCCTGCTGCTTAATGTTGGCACCAATGTAGTGTATTATGATTTCTTGTAAGTTTGATCTCCCACAAACCCTAAATATCTGAACTGATGCTGATTTTTATATCCAAATTAAAAAACATAGAAGTTTCTTGTGTGAGAACTAGCCTAAAATATATTAGTCCAAGGTGAAGTTGAAATCTCTTCTTGAACCATGACTGTATTGTCAGCATAGCCCTATTTGCATAGTATGATCCATTTGAGAGCCGAGTTTTTGGCATGTATTAAAAACTGACTGCCCTAAATCATGTGTTAATTCACACTCACTAACAAACAACATATGCTTGCATTAATAGCACCCTTCTGTTCTCCATCGCAGCCTTCTATGACTGTTGCATTAGTTAAACTTCCCATCTAAATGTAAGATTTAGATTTCAAGTTGGTTCATTAGTATATCCCTGGAACAGTGGGATGCTTCCTTAATTTTTTCTGTTTAATTATGCAAACTTGTCTTTTTGTAAATTAGCATATTGGGGTAACTTTCTGGTGCTAAGCCATGTGCAATTTCCACCTCCACCCTCAGAGTCACAAAATGAGTTGGCTGCTACTTATTGGCTTCCTTTTTCTTCCCCCAAACCATGCTCTTCTTCATCCTGTTCATTCCATTGCCAAATTCTGCCCTGGCAAATCAGTGTGTTTTTGTTCTAATTCAGACTTGTAAGGTCTCATGTCACATGGTCTTGCTGCAGCTTTCTCTTCCTTCTCCAGAGTAAGCTGCCTTCGGTTCATCCCATTTCACTTTCCTCTTACCCTTCCTGTTCACTCTTATTAGCTTATAATCAAGCTATTTATTTAGGCAGCAGTCTTCCAATAGGATGGTATGGCATGAATTATCTTCTCCTCTGTGGTCTTTGAACTTCTGTGATTTTCATTTTTGCACGATAAAGTGGACTAAATATTCATCATACATTTTGAATGACTATCAACCTTTACTCCAAGTGCAAATGGATCAATTAGGTGCATGAAAATTACCCTTCGCCATGACCCTGCATTAAGACTTCTTCCTCAACTTATTTTATTTTTCTGTAACTTAACTTTAAAACAACTTTAATTCTTCACTATTTTTGATATGAATGTATTAAAGTGATAAATGTCACTGATAGAATATTTGAAAAATGTGTAAGAATCAAAAAAATAAAGGAAAAGAACAATCCAGAACCCTCCACTTTGAAGCAGGTACTATTACCATTTTGATACTTGCTTTTAGGCTTACCCACCCCCATTTTTCTATAGTACACACAGTAACATAACTTTAATTACCATAAAAACACACATATATAGCATGTGTGTATGTATGTGAAATTAAAATTGTGATTTTTTTTCAATTTATACAACTTACATTGCATTCAGTTTGTGAGTTATGAGAGCTAAGTGCCAAATCCACAGAGTGAGGGGGAAATTGATATAATCAGTTATCCTTGAAGAACCAGCTGATATAATTATGTTTTTTTTTACCGTAATGTAAGTCATTTTACATTTTATAATTTGTTTATTTAGTAATTAACTATAAAAGTTAGCTATTAAATAATTGAAAATATATTTCATATATTTAATATCTGATTAAACACAATTAACATATCATTAAAAAAGACAAAAAACAGCCTCAGAAGGTCTGTAATATTCTCTCCATTTTACAAATGAGGGAACAGTCTAGTTAATTTGTGCATGACTGTCCATGACTGACCACATGTGACATTGCTACCCACACATTAAACCCCAAAACCTTTCCACTCAGTGTCACCCCTATTTAGTAGATATCTTTGTCAGTTTAGGCAAAAATTCACCTATGAGAGGAAGTGGGAGTAGGATAAAAAGATTAAAAAATGTTGAATGTTCTCAAATGTGTTCTCAACATTTATTAATCCTCTAACTGTTTATTGCTGGGCTCTAGCATGTAAGTGGCTTTGTTTTGTTTTGATCTTGTTTCAACTCTTGCATTCCTGATATAGTCTAACTTGGCAATACTGAATATGATCTTAACATGCTTTCCTTTGTTGGACTGCATTTGCGAGTTCTCCATCTCTGAGCAATAAGCCTGTAATTTAACTTTCTGTTCTTATTCAGTAGAGTGACATTGATTTGTATGCTTTCCTGTGGGAAGTAAGTCACATAATATCTGCTGATTATTAGTTGTCAGCAGTACCATCAGTGACACCCTCGAAAGATCCTACTGGCTGCCGGACTCATCAAACATTTACACGCAGGGGTCTGTGGCACTATGGCATAGTAGGAAGACTAGAACTTTGGAATCTGTTGTTTTGAATCCATGCTCTGCCATTTAACTGTCTTTATGAGTTTCGTGTTACATAAACCTGAATTAACTAACCTTTTTGAGTTTCCCACCATAAAAGTAGAGATTCGAATTCCTACCTTGAAGGGGAGGCAAGAACTGAGAGGTAACAGATGTAAACTATCTGGCACATAGTAAATGCTCCTTAACTGCCCAGCTCTGCTGTTTGTCATGTATGAAGCACAAAAAACTTACACTGATGAGAGAAATAAGAAAAAAATATGTACATGAGACCTACTGAAAAAAGTCCTACTCATAAGTAAAAGGTTGTCTAGTTTTCTTATACCTACCATTAAACTATCTGTAATTACTTTCTTCCTAATAGTTAAGGAAATTTTGGACTAACACTCACTATAGGTTTCCCCCACTGTCTGAAAGTAGAACATAACTATTTGGTATGATTTGGTATCTTATTTTGGGGGGTCTGGAATGCTCTTGGTTTTGGCTTGTAAGTGAATGATAATAGCTTTCCTAGAACCCCAAAATAACCTACCAAATCATATCAAATAGGAACATTTTACTTTTGCATAGCAGGAAAAACCTGTGTTTCTGGTCTTCTAAGGTAGTAAGAGCTATAGAAATATTCTCTGCCATTCTAGATTTTTTGGAATAGTTTTTGAGAGGCAAAGGGACACAGTGTTAGACTACTCCTTGAAAAACAGGGATTGTCATTATATAACCTCCTAAGACTACTGAACATTTGTAAAAGGTCCTGATTCCTATGGGATATTAGTAAGCCTCTATGTTCTTAAAATTCTCATTATCTATGAAGAACAGGGAGAATCATTTTAGGCCTGCTTCTAAATAATTTGGGGGCATTTTGCACTGATGATTTTATGCATAAAAGTTTCATACCCAAGTAGAGATGAGTTGAATTCTTTTCCCTTCTTATAAAAATAGTAGCAGCTCATCCAAACTAGAGATTTTTACAATTATCTTCTGTAATTTTAGCTGTTAGAGTTAAAAATTTTAAATTGGACTTGGAAACTTGACACTCCATTCTTCCTTACTGAGAGCTGAGGGGGAATGACGAAGTGTGTAGGCGCAGGCAGTGAGCAAATGGAATTTTCCCTCTGCCTACTTGGTAGCAAAAGAGATAGTTTGGTTCCCAAAATATTTTTTTCGAAGTTATAATTCTAAGAAATCCCACATCTAGGAATCATTGCCTTTAATTCTTCTCCCAAATTGAGCAAAGCCCTAAGTAGACCCCTCCCTCTCATCCCAGTCTGCAGCTTGACCTGCCTCTTGACATGGGCCTTAATATTTACATGGTCTGCTTTGAGTTTCTAGAGTATTAAAACAACACAACAAGAACAAAAACCCTAGACATTCTTGTTCACCTTTGCACAGTGTCCCAAAATTAATTTTATTCTCATGTGTGAGTTAGATACTATGGACTTTGAGATCCTGCTTGGTAGAAACAGGTACCATCTTATGTGCTCAGAAAGAATCACATTCTTGGTGATTATTAGTTGTCAGCAATACCATCAGTGACACCCTTGAAAGAGCCTACTGGATGCTTGTAACTTTTTGTATCAAAATGGGATAGAAATTTCTTTCATATGTAGAGTTTGGTCCTATGTACATCTAAAGCATATTTATAATTAGCTGTTTTCACAAAGCCTGAAATACTTCCTCATTTTCCTGAATAATTACAAAAAAGAAGCTTCCTAACTGTTTGAACCTTAGTAACCTTACTAAAACATAAGATCAGTAGCTAGCCAGGGACTCTTAACTAGTGTTAGTAAACCATGTTGATTTAGTGTGTGTCCTTCTCCCCCCACCTAGAAAATTCTCCTAATGCTGGACTGGAAGATTTAGGGGTTTTGTCTTAGTGAAGGTGGCCGCAAGGCCCTTATGTCCTTGTCTAACCTGAAAATCCTCTGAAGTTGTGTGTTGATGTGTAGTTTTGGAAAGTTCTTAGAAACCTGTGCTGGGGAGAAGTTCCAGGAATGGTGTGGAGACCTTTAAGCTTCCCTTTAGCATTTGGAGTGTATGACTGTGTTACCATCAGGAGGCTGAGTTTGGTGTAGCACTAACCCCTCAAAGGCTACAGCCTCTCTGCCTTTGAAGCACAAAGCTGAGCATTCCATTCAGCCTTTACTGAACACCTGCTCTTGATGAGATCCTCGGTAGGGATATAGATGAATGAGCTGCCAGCTCACTTGCTCGGTGTCTCGTGATTTTAGTGACTTGTTAGCGACTTGGTGAAGCCTGTGTTTTTAACATGCAAAGTGATCTCTATCATTGTTTCTGATTCTTTAGAATGTCTGTGTCTGGTTGGTAACAACTTCAACCTCAGGTTTGCCTATTTTTCAAAAGACTGTATTTGATCATGCGGTCCTTTACAGTTTAAGATTAAGTAGCTATGAAATGTTTCAGGAAGTGGGTGTGAAGCCAGAACAACATTTCATGGTCACATTTACTGTGTGTACCCACTTACTGGAAATTTTGGACTTGTGGGTTCTCTCATTTTTGTGCCTCACAGCCACTCCACCGGCTGCAGTCTTAGGGTCTTTAAATCTGTTCTCTTCTTTCTAGTGTCTTTCTTGTGCTATACTTGCCATTTAGTAATCACTCTTTAAGTTCTGAAAGTGTGGAAATACCCACTTAGGTATTCTGTCCCAGGTAAAAGCTGGCCCCAACTCTTACCAAGGTGACTCAAAGAATATAAGCAAGGATAGTCAGTGAGAAATTTTGGGTCACACAAAATAAGAACATGTACTTGTGTTGCTAACTTGTGGCATGTTTCTATGAATTGATGATTCACATTCCTAATCTCTAGCTTTTCCTTAAAGGGAAACACCTTAAATAGTATCCTTTTATAAAACAGATTCCCAAGCCTGGATTTTTACATGTTTTTTTCTTGCTATCCCTCCCTCCAGTATATTCCCCCTCCCCCATATCTAAGCAGCCTGCAGTTGTGCCAGACTTTCTGTTGTTTATAATAACTTCATACTAAACTTGGTGTGTCATATTTGTCACTTTGTGTTCAGCCCCTCGAACAGACAGGCACAGAGCAGCCACTCAAATATTTGTTAATGCCAAGTAGCTGGCGGCCTTGATGTCTCTGTGTGTCAAGGGAGGGAGTGGATGAAATGAATAAGTCACCCTGCCACTCCTTAATGAGTGAGGTAGGTCTTCAACTATTTTCACATTGGATTTTGTGGGTGTCCTTTGGGAAATGGGCTCCTTAGTGGAGTCCTTAGTTCTGTTTCAAAGGTCTCTCTACCAACATGCACTTCATTCTGTTCCTTAAACTTCTGAATAAACCTTGCCCTATCCTGTGGTTGCCGTAGAATATTATTGCCTCATAAAATGTTGTCAGCTGACATTGCAAATGGGATATTGTGAACTGCTGATATTTCAGGAAGTTGTGTTCTTTGCAGCATTCATGTGTTTCTTAGGGTTCAGAGGAGCAAGTAAAAATGAATTTCGGAGGAAATCACAGCTAAGCAAGTGCTTTAAAATAAAAGCAATTCTGAAGCCACTTAAATGATCTGGTCCTTGGGTTTGGTAGTGACAAGTGCCTTTTCCAACTTGCTGGGATTTAGCAGCAGTGCAGGGGCTGCAGCGTCAGGGACTCAGTTCAGCCCTGGCTCTGCTCTCTACCTGGCTGATTACCATGGGTGGTTGACCTTAATTGCCTCTATTTTAAGAAAGAGATAGTACCCATCTCTCAGGGTGATTGATCAAAAGAAACGTGCTTCAGGGGCAGTAAAATCCTATCCTAAGTGAATTCTTTATCAGCTCCATGATGGTTCTTTAAGTGGCCACAATTATAATCCATACCAGTGGCACTTGTCAGAAGTAGCTACTTAGTAAATGTTGAGTATAACTATTTTACATGTAAAAAATATTTTTTACAAGTAAAACATACAGAAATATTTTCAAGCAACCTGTGTAACCTAGAAGGGTCTGCCTTTGCTATGAATACAACTCTCTCAAACTCTTTCCTTTGGCATCTGCTTGGACAATAGGGCATCCCCTGCCACTGAATGTAGGAAGGGGTAGCTGAAGTGTGTGTGGTTTGAAGGGCAGTGGGCCAGGTCAGAAGGGCAAGAGGGATGTGTTCAAAGAAGCCTAAAGGCAAACTATGTATTTGTTTTGCCTTGTTCCCTGCCATACCCCACTGCTGTGACTTGGGCCCTTCTATAGAATCTCTGAGTTGAGCATGAGTGGAGTGAAGTCTGTGGACTGATACTGTATTTGTGCCATAATGACGAGGTTCTTATTTTGGTCAGTGTAAAATGAACTTACTTATTTACAGCTCTTTAAAATAGTACTTCTTTGTTAATCTTTCCTGTTAGAGATAATTTATTCATCAAATGTCTTTATGGCATATGATCCCTGAACAAGGAAGCCTGGCTACCCTGAGGTGTCTTCTAGTTTACTCATAAATGCGTCCATATAGGAGGTGCAGGAGAGAGAGTGTTTTAAGTGAAGACAATCGAGGAGGACTTGGGAAGGAGTGACCCTCTATTTGAGCCTTAAAGATAGGTAGAATTCCATTAATTGTGGCTGATATGCTGCAATTGCAATTTAAAGTTTTAGGTGTAGGGGGATGTGTACTTTAAGTCAAGTCTTCTCTTTGGACAGGGTGATGTTGAAGTTTGACAGCCCCCTCAACAGCTCTCTTGGGGTAGTGGAATCTTTTGTGCCTTGTGGAGGCGACTGGGGGACAGAGGCCTGGGGACCAAGTGTTGCTTGGGCTTCTGCCATGTCCTAGGTGGGCTGGCCGAGGTTGGAAGGCAGGTGATGGTAGGTGCTTCTTGGGAATATGATCCCAGTGCTTACACTCAAAAGTCAGGGTTGGTAGATGAGCACTACATAGAATATACTTTACCTAAGGCCTTGAAACCAAGTAGTGCTCAGTAAATAAGCATCTAGTATGTATTTATAGGTTTATGGTTTTCTGCCATGCTTGATCTTGATATAAAGTTAATGTCTTGAGTTCTTTGAAGCTTTGATTTTTTTTGGGGGGGTGGTTTTATAACTTTATTTGACAATCAGCAGTTAGTGTTCATCCACATTGACTGTAGATTTTTGAAACTGATGGCAGGTCCATAGATGCCCAGTGTGCACAGCTTGTTTGGTGACTCTTCACCCTCATGATGTTTCCTGGACAACCAGATGTGTATATGGTATGGGACAGTCTTTATTCCTTTGGTCCAGATAGCTTTGTTGAGCCTATTGTCAATGCAGATGTCTGAAATGTCCATTTCCATCAGTGCAAACTTTGGGATGTCTTTTAGTGCTCAAGGGGTGCACTTCTTGAAGTCCCCTTCATGTACATGCTTGTGAATGTTGCAGGTGTGTTCTCTGGCCTCTACCTCATTCATGGCAGAATGGCCCTTCTTCTCCCTACCCTTCTTTGTGGTAGCCATTCTGCAGGGACCAAAGAGGAAAGAAAAACTGAAGCTTTGCTATTTTTTTTACCTTAAGTGTTTGGCATTGTACATTTTCCAGTAGGAATTCAAAATTTGACCTTAGCTCCTTTTGTCTGCAAAGGTGGTATTTTGGACTCATCAGTAAGGTCTGAAGTTGGCCTTTCTTTGGCATGGATGGGTGATCGTCACATTCTTATGTCATGTTCTTAGGACCAGTAATCCCACTTATGAAAATGGCTGACTGGAGCTGGCAACTAAGCAGCAAAAAAACAAACACTGACATTTCTGCCCTGTTACCACATCGTTGCTATACACACGTTGTCTTCATTAGATGAGTAGTTTAACAAACTAGAAACCCAATTTATTTTGTAGTCATTAGAATGTGAGTTAAGGATTGCAGAGAGGAAATGGGTCCTTTTTATGAAATAAGAAGTGTCACATCAATAGACAGCGAAGAAATTGACTGATGGACAGTTGGCTGCTGTTGGATGCTGTTGAGGCTGTGGGGAAAGGAAGTACAGTCAGAAATGGGAGACTGTGTTCTCTGCAGTAAAGTGTGGCCGAAGTAGGGAAGTTTATGATCTAGGCTTGCGTTGGAAGAGTATAGGCTTAAGTTCCCTTCATTTACTATCTCCATTGTTTATTTCTTTGTGAGACCTGTTAACAGCAAGGCTAGCCTGTTGAAGGCTAAGAAATGTGGGTGGGATTTTGTCGAGGCATCTATAAAGTAAGATTCAGGTTGAATGAGAAGTCTTAATTCCCTGAAGGATTGGGAAAACAGAGGTCCTTGCAAATTCTTTGTTAAACCTCAGAATTTCCAGAATGGTCTAAGCTGAGCCACTGGACCAATTCTCTGTTTCAACCCATTCTTCAGTATTACTTTTTTTTTTTTTTTTGCTAAAAAAATAGCATAATATTGTAATAAGTATATAAAATTGAAAGGCAGAACTCTTTCTGTGCTTCATGTTTCAGTACTCCTGACTCTGAACATTCAGTGTTGAACTGCATGAGCTTTTGCTAGTTGATTGCTTCAGGTGATTATTTGATGAACGCTGCCCTTATAAGTTATGTGATTTTATCCTCTGTTTCCAGCTATTGTGGACGATGAAAGGCTCTCTGCAGAGGAGATGGATGAAAGGAGGCGACAGAATATCGCTTACGAATATTTGTGCCACCTAGAAGAAGCCAAGAGGTAAGGTTGAGACTTAGTCTGCTTATGCACCTTCTCTTGAAAATAAGATATTAACACTTTGTGGTCCACTCACATATTAGTACGTGTTTTTGTCACCAGTATCAGGTGGCCGCTCACGTATTAATACATGTTCATCTAGTCTCCGGTTTTTCACGCCACGGTGGATTTATTTGGAACTATTAGGAGCTATTTCTTTGATCGTAGTCAGTCTAGAAGCTTTACACATTGTTTTGGTGAAAGTGTAAGGTGTTTTATGAGAGATATTACAGCTTTTTTAATATCCAGTGGTTCAGGAGTTGTGTGTGTTTTATTGAATGCTTATACCATTCATGCGGTGGCACAGAAAATGGCCGGCCCCAAGGCCTGGTAAATTTAAAGGGCACCGGCACACAAAGTGTTTTAAAAAGAATAGTACCCCACGACTTTATTTGCAGTTTTGTTGATAGCCTGGTCATGTTTCGAAAATGGTCAAGCAAAATTGAGAAAAAGTTGCTACCGTAGCCAAGGTCAAGGTTTTAGAAAGGCAGATGTTCCTTTCTCTTTCAACCTCTCAGATTATTTGAAATACTCAACCTCTCTGATTTGGATGTGGGGGAGCATCAAACACTTAAATCATCTCCTTCACCTCCTTCTCCTCACAGAGCTTCCTCAGATCTTTTACCTACCCCACCCCAAAGATTATCAGTACCAGTAGAACAGTAGCATGTTGGGCTAAAGTCCATCAGCCACTAAGCTCAAGGGTAGTTTTATGACAGCAGTCTCCTTTTTAACCCATAGGGTGTGACCATTTAGGACATGTCTCTAACATCACATGGACTCCTTTAGTCATTTTAGATTAAGTAAATGTTGAGTTCTCCAAGGAGAAAGTGAAGATAAAGAAAATATTTACACTTTGGCCTCTTTATCGGAGAATTCAGAAGGACTTTGTCCTTTGCTGGGGGAGCACTGCAGTGCCCATATGCCTTGAGTTAGATTCTGATTTGATGCTTTGTGCCATGATGGGAGCAACAGTATTGTTGCAGGGACAAAGGTGTTTCAGCCCTTTTATCTCTATAGAAAAGAAACATTTTGTCAACAATTGTTGCTGTTACTTATCTCTGATCACAGTAAATAGCTAGCCATCAAGCTAGATGATTGAGGTTTGAAATCAGTGTTTTGTAGAAGAATGGTCAGTGACACATGCACTTATTTGACCTCCAGAGTGCTTAAAAAGAGATTCCCAGATATGGTTAATATTTTAACAGTGTCTTGTAACTCTGAGCTCTAAAGACTAAGTTTTAAAGGTCACTTAACATGTCTATGAAATCCAAAGTTAGGCTGTAGGCCAAAGACTAGCTATCAGTCCAAGATTATTAAAACTATGCTTTTCATCAGATATTGCTTAAAAAGTTAGATAAGGAAAATGATACCATAGATATTCAAAATATACTTTCAGTGAAAAAGCTTAAGGAGAATTAGTGGAAAGTTCTAACATACATCTTGCATTTGCAGTTTTCTTGTTTTTTTATAAGCGGGAAGCAGTGTCACTTGAGTCAGGTGTGTGATTGGGCATCAGAGAAGGTGGTGGGATCAGGCTGTGGAGTTGGTAGACCAAAGTTCATGTTCCCAAGTCTACCATGTAGATGAGCTGTGTGACCTTGGACTGGTCCCTCTCACCTTTAGCAACTTCCGTTTCTCTCCTCAGTGTGATAATAAAGATGGTATCACCACTAGCCCTGTTTGTTTCATGGATTTCTTTTCTAAAAATTAATTAAAATCAAGATGGTATAGGTATTTTGTAAACTATAGTGTCAGTCAGGTGTGAGGTGATCATGTAACCATAGTTTTCTCCCCAGTCTATCAAAGTGGGTTGAAAACTTGTCCTCTTTAGTTTTTCCAAAAGTGTGTAGTTGAATTTTGTTTCAGGAAGTCAGCATCACAATTACCCCAGGTTCTTTGCAAAAAGCTTTCTTAGGAATAATTTCATTGAAGGCATAGATTGTAAAATTCATATTTTCCTCTAAGATTGTTTTCCTAAATTTATTTTATAAGAAAGTAAATCTAAGAGATATTTATGAATCTTTTATTAAGGTCTGACACTTTTTGTGACTTAAGGAAGCTAATTCTTGGTCATGGATTAAATAAAAATTATATAATTAGTAATTACACTAATATATGCTGTGATATCAGAAAGCCTGTTATATAGAATTCCAGTGTTCCTGAACTCAAGAAATAAAGGGATGAATTAATCTCTGTTCAAAAGATTATTTATTTTAGGAGATTTAGTGCATGATTTTTTTTTTACAATGTTAATGCCTTAGGAATTTGTCATAGTGGGTTTATTATAGTGCATGTATATGTGTGTGTTTGTATGAGTGTAGTTCACCTGTCTGGTGGAGGATGTTGATAATGGGCAAACTGTGCGTGTGTTGGAATGAGGAGGTATGAAGAGCTAATCTCAGGGCCTCGTATTTTCCTAGACCAACCCCTGATTTAGCCCAGTAGAACAGTAGGAAATCTCTATACCTCCCCCTCAATTCTTCTGTGAACCTACAACGGCTCTAAAAAATAGTCTTAAAAGACAAAGAATGAAGTACTGGTACATACTGTGGCATGAGTAGACCTTAAAAGCATCTGAGTGAAATAAGCCAGACACAAAAGGCTACAAATTTTATAATTCTGTTTATATGAAATACTCGGAATAGGGAAATTCAGAGACAGAATGTCAACTAGTGGTTGCAAGAGGCTGTGGTGCTGGAGCAACAGGGACAGCCTAAGGGTATGGAGTTTCTTCTGGGGTGATGAAAATGTCCTGAATTGATTGTGGTGAGCATGTCACAATAGAGTGTACTAAAAAAACCGCTGAGCTGTGTACTTTAAAGGAGTTATTTGTGTAGTATATGAATTAAAGCTCATCAAAGCTGTTACCAAAGAAAAGTTCCTTTGTCAGACTGTTTGGAGAGGTCTTAGTAAAGCTGTTACATGAGGTGAATTGGCATTTGGCAGATAAAGTGCATGTCGAAGTTACTTCTAACATGTAGGCATTATCTAAACACGATTCCTTTTGCAGATATTTTTGAGCATCCTCTGTGTGGAGACAGGCAGAGCAAGGTCACTTGGGGAGATGAGATCAAGCAACAATTAATACCGTGCTTAAAATATTCAGTTTGATTAAAGCTTTTACTCAAGCATTTTAAGTAATTTCAGTTAACTAGCTCATCATCCTAAGCATCTTTCATGTACTCACTGCTCTGTCCTACCACCAGCATATGAAGGCTTCCAGTATCTCTTGCCGGATGGCTACAATGGCCCCTAATTGGCTCGCCCACTCTTCCCTGGTCCCTTTCAATCCTTTCTGTATTATAGTCCGGTAAATCTATTATGGTCAGATGAATCTTTTCAAAGCAGATCCATTGTGGCCAAGTCTTTTTTCTTCCTTTTTTAATAAATGAACTTTCACTAGTGTATCACTACTCTAAGGATAAAGACCAAAAGGCCCCTGGACTCAGCATAGTGCAGTCCTTATAGCCTCTTCAGTTTCCTTTTGTGCCTGTTCTCTATCGCTCTATATACCAGCCACATTGACCACATTTAATTTCAAGGTCCCTTCTACACAAGACCTTTCCCTATATTCCATTTTCCTCTTCATAGCTAGTCAGACTCTACTCTTTATTCATATCTCAGCTCACATTTTCAGGGAATCCTCTGACCTCCTGTTCTCATTCAGATAACCCCACTATAAATTGCCATGATTACATATATCTTATATTTGAATAAATTATTTCATTGTCCAGCATTGTTACTAATAAGAATTGATTATACTCTATTTCCTATATTCTCTAGCTTTCCCGGAGGTAACAAGTAGAATATTTAGATTAATGCCGGACAGGATTCTAGATAGTTGAGCGAGATGACCAGCTTAGAGGCAAAATTTAATCTTTGGATTGAAAATTTTATATTGTAGTTAGATGATATCTTTCTGACACATATGTGATCCAGTGAGTTATGATGTTGGCAATTCTAGATAATTCTAGGTAATTAAATAATACTATAGAGAGCTAGAAGTCACCCAGAGAAGAGCATAGCGTATTTTTCAGTAAAGGAAAAAAGAAAGAGGTAATCTCCATATTTGATAATTTGTGACTGAAATTATTGTTTTGTTTATAAAATCATGAAGTCTATACAGATAGACCTATTAAATCTCTAAGTACTATTTTTTTAAATTGAGATACAGTTGACAAGTACATTATATTAGTTTCAGGTATACAGTGATAATGTGATATTGGGAAATGATCACCACAAGAAGTCTAGACAGCATCTACAAAACATTAATTTTGATGGCAATGAAGGAAAGTTGAAAAAGGCATGTTTTTCAGGCCAAAAACCAGATGTGACTCTGTACCCTACGGGGGTGTTTCTCTATAGGCTAAACGGTTTAAGTGCATTTGTGGAGACCTATTCATAATTGTGTTGGGAGGTAGAGGATGTCTGGGATATGTATTAAGTATGCATGACTGTAACAAATTACACTAAAACTTACTGGTTTAAATCAATAAACATCGCAGTTTCCGTGTCAAGAATATGCACATAGCTTGATTGGGTCCTCTGGAGCTCAGTCTGACAAAGCTGCAGTCATCTCAAGGGCAGATCTGCTTCTAAGCTCATTTCTGGTGTTGGCAGGACTCAGTTCCTGATGGACCTTTGGATTGAGGGCCTCTGTTCCTTTCTTCTGTTGGTCAGAGACTTTCCTCAGTTCCTAGACATCAGTGAGTGAGAGAGCAAGAAAGGGTGAGTTAAGATGGAAGTCAGAGTCTTTCAGTAACCTATTCTCAGAAGTGATGGCCTATAGTTAGCTATGTTTTATCTATAAGAATCAAGTTGCTAAATCCAGCCTGTGCTCAAGGGGAGAGAATTACACCAGGGCATGAATTCAAGACAGGATCACGGGGGAGGGGGGGTAGGTGGGGGGGGGGTGGGATGGATATCTTATGCACTGCTCTCTGTGGGGTGTGTCCATTTTCTTTTGAATTTGACCCCAGGAAAAGTACTTGGGTGGGGGAAATCCTCTTTTTACTCTCAGAAACCAGATCAGGAATTGTATGCTGACTTGGTTGAAATGATTATAGTTCTAAGCTTATTTATACTTTGATGTTTTTTAATTGTGAGGTATTTGAAACTAAGCTTTTCATTCCTCTACCATTTCGAATAATACTGAATGAACTTTTAAGTTTTAATTTCAGGCAATCCCTAAAAGCTAACTTTATAGCTTCTTTGCTGTGGGAGTTTTGCTGAATGGACTGAGCAGACAATTCTGCTTCTCATAGAGGCTTTGAAAGGCAGGGTCTCTCGATGCTAGAAATCCCACTGTTTAAATTTAAAGGAATAACTTTTTCCAAAAATTGAATACTGCTGAGATTTCATATTAATCTTGGTAAAATATATTTGAATAATTAAAATGAGTATTTTAAGAGTTTCAATTATTTTGTGTTTTCAGACGGTTGGAAAAATTGAAATTGGAGAATTTTCCTTTGGAAAACTCTGGGTTGAGGAGGGGACTCCAACTGGAGTTATTGTGAAGGTCAGGGAACAGTAAAGGAAATCTCGGCAAGAAATGCAGAGGCAGTTTGCAAACTGAGTTGAGTAAGTAGTTATGAATGGGCCTACTATTCGTATTGTATTTCCCAAAGAAAGTTCCTGTAATATAATATTCCTTTTTAAGGAACAAGAAAATGCATACAAATCATTTGCAGTGCTTACTTTTTCTGTCCTAACCTCTGAAAATAAACAAAGCAAAAAAAAAAAAAAACACCTTCCCTTGGTGATGGGCTTGTTTAGAAATATTATCTTCAAAGAACTCTTTATGTGAGCCAAGCTGTTCTCTGTATTAGTGAGCCTGGGACAGTTTTGTATGTGCCCTGCAAAAGGAACAAAACACGGGTGTGATTTCTTTTGTGTCAGGGCTTACAACTCAGATTCTAAAAGGACACCTCATTGATTAACCAAATCTCAAGCCGCAGCCTTACCTAGTGAGTTAGAGAATCAGGTTGTATAGGAGAATGCATCAAATGTTTAAGCAAATGAGTGTTGGTTTTTTTATGCTGAATATTTGTGGTTATTTCAAGAAAAAGAATCCTATGGCTGGGGAATTCTTTCGAGAATCTAACTGGGTTTCTTGCACATGCTTGGGCCTCACTGTCTTTATGCCCAGGGTGAGTGCCCCTAAGCATTGCTGACACAAACTGGAATTGGGAGGGAAATCTCTTTCCCAGTAATCAACCCATTAAGAGACTCCTTGCTCTAGACAAAATGTTAATGAAGTTTTAAGGAATTCTTTTTTTTTTTAAAGATTTATTTATTTGTGCATACAAGCTGGGGTACAGGCCAGAGGCGTGGGGCGATGAGAGGGTTCACCAGAGACAGAGTGGGGAGCAGAACAGGCAGATGGACAGAAACACACTGCTGAGGGGAGCAGCGGGCAAGGCAGGAGAGGTCTGTTGTGCCATGTGGGAATCTCCCTGGCAGGCATCGAACTCGTGACGCTGCTGCCAACAGCTCCACAGCTCAGTGCTTAACTGCTGTGCCACCAGGGAGGCCAGGAGTTCTTAATTGCCTTTTCAATACACAGCTTTCATTTTTCTCTGGTGGCTCTGCCTTTCCCCTCTTGCTCCTGTTCTCTTACTGGTGACACTTTCTGCCATTGGAAGTGAAGTGCAGGGTTGCTCCAGCAGCAGCTGGCAGGCTGGTGGGAAAGAGGGTGCAGTAGAGCTGAGAGTGGATATTTCTTCAGTCTGGCTCCTGTGTGAGGGGAAGGTCTGCCTCTGCAGTCACCTCACTGGGGCTACTTCCCAATTGGCTTCAGAAACCATCTGACAGCAGGCCCAGAACTTTTCTTTTGGCAGAAAGGCCTTGTCACAATGAGCCACATAGCAATGGCAGGGAGACACAGTGACTTGAGAGGAGAATGGGGTCTTCCTGGGCTGCTTGAGGGTGAGATCCAGTCTTAGGGGTGTCTCCATGCACAAGGAAGACATGGTTCCAGCCTGCCAGGGCATGGTGCTTGTAGCTGGGACCTCAGGGGAGACATTGGTGCTGAGGTCCAGCTGGGCAAGGTAGAAGGGCGAGATTAAGATGTAAAGGAAGAAACCGCAGGGGACCGGATTTGGGGAGCAGAGGACACTGAGCGGTCAGATGCTTTGGGGCAGATCCAACCATTGCTTATCTGACTCAGCGGGACACATTTTCTGGTCTCTCACTGGAACCTGGGGTTGGTATGCATAGTTGGGAGACTTTTTGGGTTTCAGTTGCACATAATCTGTGTTCCAGCCTGGCTATATGTTGGACAGGTGCCAGTCAGGTGTGCTCTGACAGATGAACATGTGACTTCTCACAATGGTTTATTTTAAACATGAATAATCAATATTAGTCATCGCCAGCAAAAGAGATGTTGCGCAACTGATATTTGATCCCCAAGGTTATATTTCTTTCTCAGACTCTTCAAAGGTGGAGAGCTGGAAAAGGTTTGGAATTTTCCATTGTCTCAAGTGTCTCTTTACTACATGTTCACTACCGTTAGCTCCGAGGCTTATCACATGGCTGTCCACTCACCAGGCACAGTGCCCAGAGCACTCAACTCACGCGGGGTTATCCCCATCTTATAAACAGAGAAACCAAATCCTGGTACACCTTAATTTGATCATCCCAACATGGGCAGAAAAAGGCATTTTGAGTTCAAAGCTGGTGTACTTAAAAACTAACATACAGTTTCACCTTTTCATTTCTTAACAGGTTTGGGTCATGTCTTTATTGTACATTCAAAATGTCGTTTTGGTTTCATGTAGACTTTGTTCTAGCTCTTGATCAGTTCTCACTACTTGAGTTTTGGTTAAATTAGCACAGTATAACCATCCCTGTCTATTGTTGGTTCTCTC
>PVIJ01007656.1:26436-80789 GCA_004024925.1 Scalopus aquaticus
ACTGAGGTTTGACCTTTAACAGGATAGGCTACCTGTTATTCCGCCAAATAAGAGCCTGGGGTATAAATGTGTGTATGTGCCTGTATGTGATTGATTGATTGAAGAAGAAGCTTGAAAATAAAGCTGCTGCCTGCCTCCGCTGATTACCGAACTTGGTGTCGCGTCTTTCTTCCTGCTGGACGGGGAACCGCGCGCGACATCTTCCTTTCTCTTTTTCCTCTCTTCTTTGTTGCTTCCTGTTCTATTTTTAACTGGTACTACTGCCAGTAGATTGTTTTGGGAAGAATTTTCTTTCTCTTCTTCCCTTCATCCTCTTCTTCTCCCCTCCTACCCTTTATCTCCTTCCTTCTCTTAATCTTAAAATTTCAAGAGGAATTTGCACTTTGCTGCAATGTAGACTTCATTCTCTTCTCACACAAAATTGCTTTGGTGCATTTTTATCCTTGGTGGGTCGGGATTCTGCATTCAATTCATCAGTTGTCTTTGTGGTTCTGCCACTATTATGGCTGATTTGAAAGGATGCTTTGCTTTTTTGTTGAAACATCAAAAGGTACAAGTAGCAAACACGCTGCGGTCTCTTCCTTCCTGTATGAACCTCCCCTCCAGATGCTGCCTCATGCTGGGGTGCTCAGAAGTCATAAAACAGTGTCATTATTCAAGTCGTGAGGGACTGTGAGGAAGCCCAGTGGGAGAAACATTTGTGGAAGGTTTGCATGATGATTTTCTCATGTCTCCTACATGTAGGTGGTTGTACAAGGTAGAATGTGGTCTTTGTTGCTTTTTTTGGTTTGGACACTCTTTTTCCTCCGAGTACAAATTCCCATTTCCTGAAAGGAATACTGAGATTCAGAGGGGTTCATCAACTCATTAACCCATGGAGGAGTTAGTGGTGGACTTGGGATTAGGATAACAGTATTCTGACTCTTTGACAAGTGCTCTCTCACCCCACAACTCTAAGTCATGCTGATTAGGAGAAAGTATTAGTAAAACACTGAGTGGTGAAAATACACAAAAATCATAGTGAATATTAAACTGATTTGGTTGAATCCGAGTTTTTTTCCTTTGCTTTTAGTTAAACACAAAATTTGTACCATTTTTTTTTTTAAGATTTATTTTATTTTTGCCTACAAGCTGGGTTGCAGGCCAGAAGTGAGAGAGTTCACCAGAGACAGAATGGGGAGCAGAACAGGCAGATAACTGAAGTACACAGCTGAGGGGAGCAGCGGGCGAGGCAAGAGAGGTCTGCGCCATGTGGGAATCTCCCAGGCCGGGCATTGAACTCGTGCTTCAGTCGCCTACAGCACCACAGTACTGTGCTTAGCCTGTTGCACCACCAAGGAGGCCCTCCATTTATACATTTTTGTCATACGTTTTTTTTTGCTGAGAAAGTTGAGCCCATTTAGCAGCTAGAACAGGAAATCGAGAATTAGCAGTTCTAGCCATTTCTACACTCTCTTCTTTCTGTTTTCCTGCACATAAATGTTCACTGATTTTTTTTTCTTCATTCAAATAATTTGTAATGTACAAACTTTTGCAGAGGAGAAGTTGAGGGAGCTGTATCATCTGAGTGAGACTGACTTAGGACAGTGATTCTCAGATTCACTACCACCTGCCTAAGGGAGAGGGGGCATGGGGGCTTGTGCAAATGTAGGCTTCTGGGGATAACACCAGACCTTGCAAATCCATCTCTAGGGAGTGGAACTCTGGAGTCTGCATTTTAGTAATCACTCAGGTAAATGTTTACGCACATTGAAGTTTGAGAATTAACATTCTCAAGAGGGAAGAGCCCAGGATCTGTAGCTGATCCTGTCTAGGCAATTCTGGCTTTTCCATCCCGGTTCAGACAGAGAGAAAAGCAATATCCCTTCCTCTGTGATAAGAGGAGGAGAGGGAGAGCCTTGAGGGTTGTCTTCTGCTGAAATGAAAAGGAAAAGGGGATGCAGGAATGAAAACAACTGTGGGGAATATAACTGTAAGGAAAGTAATTGCCTCAGCCAGAGTTAAATTCAAAACCTGGCCAGTTTTGAAGAGCTCCCTAAAGTTCTAAATTTTCCTCATGGAACCAGTGTATTTTTCCAATAAGATGAGAAAATGAGTGGGGCAGTTAAACTCAGAGATTGGCTGTTGGCTCTGTAGAAAGTTATGGGAACAGGAACGTGGGTGTTAATGTGAGCACTGCTAACCTTGGACTGCCTTGAAGTCCCATCTGGCTACCGAGTCTCGTGAAAGTCTGAAGGGTAAGAGGAAGTGGGCTACAGGGAGCATCAAGGAACTACCTGTCATGAGGATAAAGGAAGGAACCTCTAAGAATAAGGAAGTGGAGAAATGTGTAAATAGAAAGCAGTAGTCAGGAACTTGGAAGCCTAGATCTTAAAGGTGGAGTATTTCTGGGTAGTGATAAGTTCCAAGGTGTGGTGGGGCTTGTGTGTAGTTCAAGTAGAATGGAGGTGAAACCTTGAGATAGAGGAGGAAATATCTGGGCATTACCTTTGAGTGATCCCAACGTCACCTACCCTCTTTTTGAAGGCTCCAAACATTAGTGGGCATGAGAGGAAAACAGTGACTATAGCAAGAAAGGAGGTCATAAGGGTCACAGGGTTGTGGCTTGAGGGACAGGAATGGGAGAGTCTTAGAACAGAGGAGATAGATATGACCTAGAAGAAAGTTCACTACATTGATGATGGTGTATGCCTCCCACCCCCTCCCTTGCTCCTGTGAGTCAAGGAAATCTGGGCAATAGCCACCGCTGGTTTATGAAAAGCGGTAGTGTGAAGATAAAACCAGATTTCCTTTAAGGCAAGAAGGTGGGGAAAGTGTAAACACAAGTTAAATCTATAGGAGAATTCCACTTTTACAAGTCAGGTATTCCCAGAGACACATCAGAAGGATCTGGAGTGTGTATAAAGGAGGCTGCTTAGTGGTACAGAGACAGATGACTGTATCTAAATTAGTGCATATGGGTCAGCACTTCTACTGGAGTTACTGGGAGACAGAAGCCATTGCAAAAACATGTTTAGATTTATTCAATTATGGTAGGGTCCCACTGGAGATCATGTTACTAATTTGTTATTAATTCATTAGCTGTGTGATGTACACTTTAAGACCTTTGACCCAGAGTAAAACAGTTTTACATCATGAGCCCAGATTGCATTATGATGATGGGTCAAAGTATACTTGAGTGTGCCTAACTCAACAACAGAGTCTCAAAGCAATACTTCATCTTCATTATATGCAACATACCCTGACATTTACTACTCTGTTCTAATTCATTTTCTTAGGCAATGCTGGTTGTGAACCATTGCCTTAATTTTGTGATGATTTAAAAGTTTCAATCTGCATCTGGACACCTGTGCTTCTGCTCTCCAGATCCTGCCTGAAGAACATTAGTGCTGTTTCCTGGGCATCTCCTGGGTGAAGAACGTTTGCTGTAGATCAGTCTTAGAGTTCATTGCATGGCCAGGTAGAGGCAGGAGGTCATGTTTGATCAAGACCTTCTTTGCTTAAAACCTTTATTGATTCCACATTGCCTGCAGGATTGAGGGACACCTTAGCCTGGCATAGCAGCCCACATTTGACTTACCCTTGAAGACTTCCTGCGGTTGCTTAATCAATCCCTCTGGTCCACCTTATGTCCTTGTCCTGTTTCCATTGCTCTTATTATACTTTATGGTAACTTTTCCTGCTTCAGAGCAGCTGCTGTAGAGAAGGTAATTGTGTATCAGCCTGGGTTGAATAGAAAGCCTGTCCCTGGCCATCAGCTCCTTGAGAAAGAACCTCCTCACTGTCAGTATCCCCAGTGCCTGACACAGGGCCTGGCACAGCGTGGCAGCCAGCTTGGCTTGCTGAGTGCATGTTGCAGTCATCTCAGAGCTCCTGCCATAGGTTTCTTATCTGGCGTGACCCAAAGCAACCTTATGAGGGATACTGATCCTCTCCATTGAATGACTCTTGCTGATAATTAATTTTCACTTTTGAGTTGCATGGGTCCCTTTGGGAAACATAAGCTGATTTTGCTGGCTGTTGTATTGTGGAAATGGTGGTCCTAAAGCAGAGCACATGCCATTATCCACAGATGGTCAGGGGCATGTGCCACGCCTCTCAGTTTTGGTTGTCACACGACTGAGTGCTGTTCACCTTTTCACTTCAGTGGGGAAGTTTAGCGGCTGCTACATTTATGACATTAAAGGACCCCTGTGCAGTCCCCACCCCTGACAGTGCATTCTGTACAAATAGATTTAGATAGTCTTTTTGTAGGTCTAAAATATAACAAGACAGATTCCAGAATGAATTAAGGAGTCAGCAAACTTTAATGATAAGTGGGGGTGCTCAAGGCCCAGTGAGTAAGCCAGGCTATAAATTCATTCTGTGGTGTAGACCAGTGTGCCTTGATTTTGGGAAACTGATAGGCAAGATAAGGAGCAGATGGAGTGTTATTTTTTTGCTTCTGATGTGCCTCCCTGACTGGATGTGGGTAGGGACAGAGAACTGAGCGGAAGTAGCCTGACTCAGGGAGGGTGGGAGTGACATGGGATCCAGTAAAAAATAGAAGCAGGTCAGTTTAACTCAGTATATCCAAAATATCATAGCAGTGTATAATGAATGTGTAAAACTATTAAATGAATTCCTTCCTTGCCCCAGCACATCCCAATTGAGATGAGCTGCTTTCCAGGTGTTCCGTAGCCTTATGCACTAGAGACTCCTGCAGGGATGAGCCAGGCCCTGGACTCTCCATGCTTTCATCCAGTGGGTCCCTGAAGGAGCTTCAGCTATGCCAGGCAGAGATGAGAAATAGTACAGAGGTACTTGTTTTGTGTGTGTTGGTGGCAATTGAAAGCTTTAAAAAGTAGACATGGAGAATTTACCAATGAGGTAAACTTGACTTTCTTCTCCCTAAATTTCCTCCCCATATTCCTGTATAGAATAGAAATGGGGAGCTTGCCAAGTTACCAAGTTTTCTTCTGTCTTCTGCTCTGCGTGCACTTGCCTTCTCTTCCCCGGGTGAGCAGAAAGAGTTTACAGAGGGAGGGTGCAATGCCGGCCACTTCCTCCTCTGCCCTGTCGTCGTTTGCTTTGTCCATGGAATTAAGTAACCAAATGGACTGTGATTAATAAGTCACCTGCTGGTCAGCAGGCCTCTCTGTTCAAAGCAAATCCATGTTGCCTTTGTCCTTTTTCTTTTAATAAAGGGCTCAGTGATGGAGTGACAAAATTGGCCATGTATTATTTTTAGAATCAGTGGAATTAAGACCTGTCCACAATGGTTAATTTTACAAAGGTATTGATGGCAGGAGAGAGGAGGGTAGTGTGGAGCTACCTCAGGAGGAAGTTGGCCTAATAGCAAGGCTTGTAATGCCCAGGACAGAAACAGAGTCTGTACTGCTACAAAGGCCAGAACGATGCTCTCTTTCTATCTGGGCAGACATTTTCTAGACCTTATTCACTGGAAGATCCATCATATACAGCTACAGAAACAATAGAAAATAAAGTGTAATGGCCGCCAGAGTGGCATTATCTAAATAAAACGAGCAGGCGCGGTGTTACGGTGTGGAGGTGTGGAGGTGCCATGCTGGTTTTGCTCTCCTCCAACAATGCATGACCCATACTTGATTTCTTTTCTCTGGTGCTGACTCTGTCCATGTCTGAATGACTTTGAGCAAAGCACAGTCTCCACCTCTCAGCCTCCTTACTTGGGAACAGGGTCTGGGAATGCTCCTACACCTATATCATAGTGTTACACTGGGAAAAGCAGGCTAAGAGTCTACCACTAGAGCAGTGTAAATTATAAAGTGTTAAAACACGGAACAAAATACCTCTTACCGCTGTTGTTTATTACAAAAACATTTTCAGTAGTGGGAACAGCTGTGAATCAGGCATCCCAACTTAATTAGAGTCAAAGAATGTGTGCTTTCAGCTGCTTTTTATTGATGCGGTGTGCATCTCTATTTCCTGTCTAGCATAAATAGAGGTGAAGTTTCTGCAGGAAGAATGAGGACTTCTAAACAACCTAGAAGTGGGATCTTCCTTCTGTAAACAGTATTTCAACACCAAATACAGATCCCTCTTTTATACCATAAGGAGAGTAGGCAGTTGCTTTTTTACACCTAGAAATATACTCATTGGTTAATTAGACCTTTCTGCAACAAAAGAATCCTTCAAGGAAATACCTTGACCAGTGTTTGCATAGTAAATCAGCCTTAAAATATCATTCTTGCTGGAAAGCACATCCTTTCCTTAAAAGTTTGGAAACTTTGACTTGCCACCATGAGTATGTTTGGATGTCCATGGCCCTTACAGGTAACTTGGACTATGGGTAAATTAGACTTCAAGTCAAGTACACAAAGGCTTCAAGTTTTCTCCTGGCACCTGGCATGCTGCAGCAGAACAGCACCTTTCCTGAAATCAAGTTCATGTTCATGTTGGATCCCCTCTGCATCATCCTACCTTGTAGGTTGAGCATAGGTATACACTGCTCTTCCCAAGCTGCCCTCTTAAAATGTATCCTCTTATGCTCATCCAGTGCCTCTCTTCTCCACCCCATGCTAGCCAAGCAGAGTTGAGGGTTTAGGGAAAGGACTACAAATAGATACCTTAGTCCCTCAGGGACCCCCAGGAGGATCTGCAGGATGGGCAAAGATCCAAGGTATAATAAGAGCTTATCCTCTTGAGAAACCTCTGGAATTACATGTTGGAAATATTAAAGTCCCTAGGGACTGTAGTTGGGTTGAGGGGGAAAGTCTGCCTGACTTATGGGTATCAGAAGCATAAGTTCTTTGAGGGCAGAGACTGTCTCATTTAGTTGTTTCTCCTCTTGTTCCACGGGACATCTGGTTTACAATAGGTTCCTGTCAAAGGTGTGGTAATAAATGATGTCCAGCTTGGGCCCCAGATGTTTCATTGGATGGGTCTTGCTTTAAAACCTAACTTTAAGCTAAACCCAAAGGAAAGAATGAAGATTTCAAAGGACCCAAAATGTAGCCTGTAATTCCATGTGTTGCAAAGGCTTATGGAGGTTGCTTTCCCCAGGTGCCAACAGTGGACGTTATAGAAATGATCTAGTTCAGCTGCCATTCCAGATATGGGCAGGGAAAGTCGTGGCAGGTGGCTCTGGAAACCCCTGAGGTGTGGAGGGGTGTCTCTAGTGCCAACAGGTCTCTATCTGCTCGATGCCCTCCTTTCCAACTTTGAAATTTGTAAATTCATTCCTTCTTTCTGGAGTATTCCTCTGTCTTGTTTATAGGGATCCAAATATGGAGGGAGTTTTCTTCTCCTTCTTAAATGCATCAGACTTTTAATCTGCTTTTAATTTTTAAAAATTGTTTTCATCTTCCCATTTCCCTTTACACTCTAAAGTGGGGTACTGATGGGCACAGAGTTAAGATAATTTTCAGAACCCACTTGCCAGATGCCCTTACTTTCAGTGTAAGTATCTTTATGTGGAATCTTTTGAGCCCTTTTGATATGTAAAGATTCACTAAATAGCACACATGTGTGAACAGCAAAACTACTTGCAGTAGTTTTGAAATGCTTTTACATTTAGCGGTAGGTTCTGATTCACTGTGCTGTGATGAGAGAATTTTTCCCTTGCAACATTTTAATAGCAATGGAGAATAAACACATTACAGTTTCCCTTATTTTTAGAGAAAGCCACCTAATATTTGTACTGGCATAGATCTAAGTGGGGTACTGGTGTTTGTGGTTTTATAGAAATCACTTCTCTGTGTGGTGAGCCCCTACCAGGGTGGAATGTCTATGTGGTCAAAGGTGAAATGGCTGGAGTTGGCTGTCAGAACTGCTTTGGTGGATCTCTTAACCCTTAATGCTTTCATTTACTCTTTTATCCCCTTAAAAATCCAGCCAGCACCAAATTTGTGAGAGTTGCTGTGATGATTTGCTGAGAAATTGAGAGTGCATACTTAATGCAAAGACCAATATGCTTGAAAAATAGATTTCATTTAAAATGTGGAGGAAGAATTAGCTTTGGTATAAAAATACTTGGCTGAATCTTTATGGAAAGAGTTGCCAGGGACTAAATATACAAAAGATTTATAGTTTGAATATCGTATGGGAATTTTTATAGCCATTTTTTAAATTAGAAAATCTAATTTGATTACAACATGTTCATTCAATACAGGAGTAGTCTGTTTAGATTCTGCTTGGGTCTACAAAACAGAGATTGAAAATTCTCCCTCCCCCTGCGGTATGATTCTGCATGTGGAAGATTAGCTAATAATGTTAGTCATATTTCAGGCTGATGTTAATATGCAGCTTGAAATAAACCCATATTTGCCCCAGAAGCATAAATTTTATCAATTTCAGCCTGTGGCACAATTGTCAGCATATTAAATGCTTATGTTTGTCTTTTGCTAAATATTGCTGTGTACTCATCAGTTGACTAGGTAGAAGTTTCCTAAATGAATATTGTGCCAATTATCTGGAATTTTGATGTATTGTTGGTCTTGGCAGCATAGAAAAGTATAGTTCAGTGATTTTTAAAAAGTCATTCCCTTAGTCGTATGAATGTACCCATACCCTCAATAGTAACACACTCATTAAAAGAAGCTATTTCTAAATTTGAATATCATATGAAAGATGACTAAATTTAGGCTTCCTCCAAAATAATTTACTGCTTTGTCACTGTAGCCACCATCGTAAGCTCAATTATAAGTAATAAGTGACCTGTTCCCTTCTGACCCATCCTAAGTGTGTTTTCTTGCCTGTCAGGTTACTGATCATTTAACCTGGAAACTATTTAAAATGTATAATGTTTAATTTTTAATAAAAAGCACCAACATTTTTCATAACTGAGTACTTGCCCCATCCCAAACTTGTTTCTAGGCACCATGAAAATAATAGTCCTGTTTTTATTCACTGTGATTGGTTGTGTGTGTGTGTGTGTGTGTGTGCGTGCGTGTGTGTGTGTTTGCGCGTGTGCGCGCACGCGTGCACGCACGTGCACATATGTGTTCTTTGGGATTTAGGATTGTCAGTTTAAAGAGGGGGCAGTTGGTACCAATCTAGATAAAAATTAATTCATGTTCTTAAAAGAAAAAAGTAACAATTTTCTCAATACTGATTTATATTCCTAATTATTTTATCTGTGAAGCTGTTACTGATCCAGCTTTCTCGTATTTCAGTTGAATATATTAATTGAAATAGTTGTCAGCTTGATATATACACATAAGAGTTGTCTTTTGCTATACCTGAGGCTTTGACAGTTCCTTGATAATCTGTGAAGAAAACATAAAATTTGCCTTTGTTGAGAAGATAAAGTGAGAATTTTGGGAAAATAAATGGGAAAGGTGAACATATAACTTACCACTAATTCTTAACTTGTACTTGTATCTTTTGAGTGAATTTTACCATTAACTGTTAAAAAAACCGTTTTGGATGGTTGTTCTAAATTATTATCAATATAAGTGTGTATCTGGATGAATAATGGCTCTCAAATCTATCATGTCCTAATCCCTACAACCAGAAAGAGTTACCTTGTTACGAAAAAGAGTCTTTGCAGATGTGATTGAATTAGGTATCTTGAAATGGGAGATTTTCCTGGGTTATTTTAGTGGGCCTAAACTCAATCAAAACTGTCCTTTAGGAAGGAGACAGGAGAAGGTAGCCATGCACTGAGGAAGGAACTTGAGGCATGCGGTCACTAGAATCTTCATTACTTTTAGTCCCCTACTTTTCAGCAACTGAATTTTTTTTACTTTGAGCTCTTAGAAAGTTCAGGGTTGTTCACTGTGTATGAGACCCAAGGAAAGGGGAGTTTATCAGGGCATTTGCCACACACTGGATTCTGTCTGTACCCTGTCCTGGTGAAGAGGGTGCCTGATACAACTCCCCTTAGGTAGAAGGTAGAAAACCCAAAACTGAACTGAAGCTGTGCTTCAGAAAAACCTTCAAACACTCAGACATGTGGAGTGTGTCCAGTGCTTCAAAATGATGGAGCCAGGTTAAGAAGTTTTTAATGGGACTGGGGAAGAAGCTGTGTCAGAGACAAGCTAGAAAGGAGTTCAGGACTCATGGAGCTGCCAGGAGGTGGAATTCTGGCCTCATATCTGGGAGTCACTCTCTAATGTGACCTTGAGTGATTACCAAGGCTCTGATTGTTGGTCTCCTAGCTGGCGGGTGAATAATACCCTCTTCACAGCACTGCTGTGAGGACTGGAGTTAACAGTGGATATAAAATCTGTTTTATTAGTTTGCTTATGGTTTCCTCAGGTACTTGGTGTCTAAAGCCTGTCAGCTCCTAATCCCAATGAAATTATTAAAAATATGAGGCAAAAGGAAGGAGAAATTCTTGGTAATGTGTAATTAGTGCATGCTTCAGCATCACACTGCCTACCATGCTTGTGTCTTGTGTCTCCTAATAACAGCTGAGGTCACTTTTAGACTACGTGTTTCATTTTTGAAGTGCCCATTTATAACCTCAAAGGGGGGAAAACCATCTATAATGAACACCTATCTTTTAAGATTGACCTAAGCTAATAGGGTGGGGTCTAAATTAATGATTGCCCTATAAAGGATTTCCTGATTCTGAATATTCCAACAATATACTAAAAGATCAACTTTCTAGAATAAAATTCTTTTTGTCTGAAAACATCTCCATTTATGAAAAAGCAAGAGAAATTGAGATTCAATAATTCATCTTTCTGGAATCTGTCCTATTTATATTAAAGTCATTTTGGGGGACAGTTTGAGGTTTTACTTCAGTAAGGGAGACGTGAAGGTACAAGATACGCATGCCTCAGAGAAAGAGGTTGTAGCTTTGCCCTTTCCTTATAAAATTGCCAGATTAATCCATCAGCCTATATTAGTAAAATTAGCCTTCTGGTAGCTTCAAAAACAGAGTCAAACATCTCTGCTTCCTGATTCTCTTGGTGTGTGGGTTTGTGAAGGACAAAAAAAGAGCCGATATCACATACCTTTAAATACCAAGCACCCAGCCAGGTTTTCATATCTGTTGTTCCATCCAGTCCCACCACAGCCCTGTGACAGAGGCATTACTTCCCACCTCTATTAGGCAACCAGTGACCTGATGGTAATAACTCAAGGTCACATGACTGGCAAAGGGTGACTCCAAATGTGAGGTCAGGCTCCTTCCTCCTTGCTCTTCCATTATGTCCTAAATTCCTTTTCAGTGTAGTCCTAATACAACTTCATGTATGCCTCTCAGGAACCCACATTTTAAAAGTTTGACCTTTGGATAAGCTG
Organism: Scalopus aquaticus; assembly: GCA_004024925.1. NCBI lineage: Eukaryota > Metazoa > Chordata > Mammalia > Eulipotyphla > Talpidae > Scalopus > Scalopus aquaticus. The sequence goes on from PVIJ01007656.1 coordinate 37,651, forward strand.
GCTATTCTGGAGACAGTATGCCTGGGGGAGAGCAGAGAGTCCCCTCATTTCTAACACCACTCACACACTCCTTGCCATGAGTGGCCCCTGCTTCTGAGTCCTAATTTAAAGTCTGTACACTTCATTCCTTTGTTTTCTGCAACTTCTTAGTTCAAGAAGTAACTCTGTAGGGAGACTTTTTTTTTTTTTTTTTTTTTTGCCAGTGAAGATGTCCTTTTATCTTTCTCTGTGACCTCTTCCACATACACTTTTTGAAAATAATATTCTATCTTGATAAAATTTGGTTTAACTCATTAGAGATAGAGTTAAGCTTTTTCATGAGGACTACTTTTGATTCCCTTTTCTAATCTCCCGCATCACTCTCCCATTCACATACACATTTGACATACACACCACACATACATTACACACTTTAAGATGAGCCACTCTAACATGAGACTCTATTAACCTGGCAGCAAGGAAGTTTCTTAGCTCTTGGAAGTATAGTGTTGTGACTCACCAGTGGTGTTTGTGCCTCCAACTGGAGTGTGCTGGTTGCAAGTAACAGTTCACTCTAAGCTGTATTTTTCATTGTCATATAAATTGCATTATACCCATTCTCATTCTTCTAGAATTCCCAGGAAGAAGATAGGTTTTATGTTACAGGCCTCAAAAAGAAAAGCTTTTTCCTCTTATCTTCTTTTTAACATAGAACAAGATTGAGGGTGGTTCATTTAGGCAGCTCTGGACTGTTATAGGGGTTTGTATACTACCAATTTTGTCATTATGGAATTATTAGTAATTTGAAAGAGGAAAGATGACTTTGCATCTGAATTTAATTCCTGAATTAGTAAGCTGCCACCACCTTGAAATGCCAATTTTCTTTTCAGTTGCCCTTTACCCACTTGTAAATTATATTAAGGCATTTGTCAAATACTGACTTAAATCTAAAAATAAAATAATGCCACAGGACTTAATGTCTTGTGTTTGGAGTGCTTTTAGAGAGCATTAAGACTTGTAAGAAGTGAGGTGGGAATGGAGGGAATGAAAGATTCAATAATAACTGCATAAGACCTCAGAACACCACTCAAGTGGCCAAAAGTGTAGCTTAAAACCTAACAGAGGCTGGAAGATAAAAGCTATTTTGTTGTTGTTGTTAAAATAGCCACAGGCACTGTATATGTTATAGGTCCTTTAAAACTTTCCTGCTGAATACTCCTTTGTTTCCTATTCTGACTTTCAAATATGGCCATTCCATTTAAAACATACTGTTGAATCTATGTGGCAGAATATTTTTAGGATGCACAGGTCACATTAAGAAGGCTCTGAGGCCAAAGGGATGAACTGTCTTAACCATTTGTCTTTAACTATGTGCATTTAAAAGTATGTTCTTTAGCGTCCTTGAAAGGAAAGTTCAGGAAAATGGATGGCATTTGGAATATGTAGCATTTGAGACTTTTATATCTCTTATTTCTAAGACCTTGAATTTATTAGTTGGAAACTTACAGCAATATTATCAGATATTTATGTACTGGTGAGTGTGGTATGATTTTATGTGTTTTAAAATGACTTCACTTCCTCTGTCTGCAAAGACAGAGAATTATCTTTTAAGTCTTGTCCTTGCTATAGTTCATGTCATATTTGTATAGAACTGAGCAAACCATTCCTGTTGCTCTTGCTGCTTTCCTAATGGTCAGCACTAAATCTATATGTGTTTTCCAATTATTTGCCACACCTTGAAAAGTCTCATTAGATGGGGATATAATGGAGAGATTAGAAAGATACATTTTCTCATGTTTCTATTACTGTGCAACCAAGCTGTACACAGGGACCCCAGACTGTTAAGGGGTACAGGCTCTTAAAGGAAACCAGCCATCCATGTGCACAAAGGCAAAGGAAGTATACTCTTAGTGTGAAAGATCTTTTAATAGAAGTGGTGTGCATGAAGAAAGAATCAAAGAAAGGTTATTCCTAATAACTTTCCCAATAAAACCCTCCAAATTACCCATCAACCTCAAGAAAGGGGTTAAGCAGGTCCCAAAGAGCTAGGACTCATGACTTAGAATTCAAAATGTACCAAATAATCTACCACAAAGTTAGGATAGTGGCTGCCATTGTCTCTGCCAAGTACTAGGAGCAGCCTCCCCATGTCTCTCTCACCTACATGTCTCTTCCAAGTATCTCTGTATTTCTCTCCTCCACCTACCTCTTCTAAGTCTCCTTCCCTGCAGTACCAGGATGCAAATTGGGTGGCAGAAGCCAGACAGTGGGCCTGCCTGCCTTCCCTATTGTATAGTCCACTCAGCTCTGTCCTTAGTTCCCAGTAGCATCCAGCTCAGCAAGTCTGGTTCATGGCATACTGAGATTTGTAATCCAAGGCAATTGCATGCAAATGGGGGTAGGGAAAATGACACCTGTTCAGTGTTCTTCCCCCCCACCCACAGAGATTCATCTGTAACACCTCCTTTATGAAAAAATATCATGTATCTATGAGTTGTGCTAAAGAACTAGTGTCATAGTTTTATAGGATTTCATTTGTTTTAGAAGATAGATAAGATTTCATCTTATGTTTCTCACTTTTCGTACTTTGCTACTTGTATTCTGACACACACCTGAGTCTTTGATAGTTCCATCGCCTTTTTCTACTCTCTTATCTTTAGGCAAAGTGAGTTTCTTGTGGTTCTCTGCTTAATTGTAGGTCTTTGAACATAAATCCCTCTCCTCTTCCTTCTTGCATGACTGACTCTGACATGATCTCAGGATATTTGTATGTGACCTAGAAGTTCACTGTGGTTTTCACTTCCCAAATCCCACAGCTCTGCACACAGTATTTCTGATTTTCCCCCTCTTAGGGTCCTGTACCAGCCATATCCCTTTCTGCATTGCAGTCACTGTTAGTTTGCTCACCTGCTATCCTTTCCCACTCCACTGCTCGTAAAATTATATTACAAAATCTGCAGTAACACACAACCCTGTTCATTACCTTCTTAATAACCTCACAAGAGCAGGGCATTAAAAAATACCCAGCAACTGGGTGAGCCTGTGGATGTCGTGAAAAGGGATTGAAGGAAACTAAAGACTGAGATGTCTTTGGCCCCAGTGGTTCTTTCTCATCTTGGGGGATTAAGGCATATCCTGAAGAAGAGCTGCTGTGCTGGTAAACAGAGGGGCCGTGTTCAACCTTGCTCTCACCTGGGGGTTCAGCCTGTACTCTCACCTGAATGTAAGGCATGGACGTGCTCTTGCCTCTTGTTCCCAGAGGGCAGGATGGGAGCAATCACCTAGGTGGTAGAGCTTGAAGGGTGAGTGAAAGGTGGCTCCTGGTTATTGCCTCAGGATGAATAAGATTTTTATAAGCTGTGAGGGAGAAGAAGGAGGCGCACAAGGAAAAGATTAGCATTGAGAAAGCAGCAAGATAATTGGGCAAAAGGCTGGAGCAGGATTTCCTCTTCCAGAAGTAGTAGTGGGAGGAAAAGTGGCAAGGGATTTGAGAAGCCAGTTCTAAATAGAGAACCTTGACTACTAGGCTAAGATGTTTGGATATTTTTGTTAGAGGGTGATCTTAGGGGAACAGTGATGACCAGGTTGTGAGTCCTCATCCATGCACTTAGGACTCAGGACAAGATCCAAAAGCAGATATGCAGAGAGAAATTAAAAAAAAAAAAGGTTTATTTACAAAGAAAGTGAGAAGAGGGAGAACAGAGAGAAGATAATTGACTGATCCATCCTACCAACATTGTCTGAGCAAAACTGGAAAACCAAGAGAGAGAACAAGCACACACCTGCTTGATCTATTAAGCACAGTATAATAATTCCAAGCCCAGAATGGGGAAGTGGGCATTCAGGAAGTCAGATTCATGGCATACTGGGAGTTTTTGTCTCAGAGCCCAAGATCTTGTCAGCATAGAGATGGTAGAGTTCATTTAGGGCATCATTTACTGGCTTGGAGTTGGCTCTTTGCTTTACCTCCAACATTACCCTGACTTGAAGTTTTGTGTGTTTGAAGGTTTTGTAGCTGCAAAATGATTTAAGCCAGTAGAATTCTAGTGATCAGAAAGGAAGTAGGGAAAGGAAGAAGACTCTTTAAATAGTCCAGGCAGGAAGGAATCCCAACCCAACAACAGGTGTTCACGATTCAGTCAGTCAACAAAATTGAATCCTATGTTAGGTTATGAAGATTTAAAGGAAATAAACTAGGATCCCTTCCCATGAAAAGGATGTGAAGAGAAAACCACCTCAGTTTTCAGGTTCAAAGTAAGAAAAGTGTAACCTAACAGAAGACACATGATATGGAATTAGCTAACTGATATGAGCTGAAGCAAGGTTGCAAGATGCTAACTAACATCGCTTCTTACAGATTTGTTCTTTATTCATAATGAAATGAGTAAAACCCTTTATGAACTACTTCAGTAACTTCTTCCAGATCATCTTCCTCCTGCTCTCTGCCTCCCTCTCTTTTAACTGGTCTCCCCACTGCTTCCCTCGTGCTCTAAGGATCTTTGTTCTCAACATGCCACCGGGGTGATCCTTTTCAGTCACAAATTGGACCATGTTCCTTCTCTTCTCCAAACCGATTACATTGATTCCCAGGATGAAAGCCACAGTCCTCAGTGGTCTGCAGTTACCCCCACACTTTAGCTGGGTCTCATCTCTCTATTCCACTCTGGCCACTCGGGCCTCCTTGTTCCTCAGAACTGCCTAGAATGCCCTGCTCATAGGCCTCACCCCTGCATGTCTCCACATCTTTCCTAGTACCTCCTTAGCATCCAATCACATATCACCCACCTACCCTATTTAAAATTGCAACCTGTCCCCAAAGCCCTCTCCTGGCTTTCCCATCCCTCTGCTGTGCCTTCTGTCCACGGTATTATGTGCCCTCCAACAGGACACATCATTTGTTATTATTTCTTGTCATGCCCCTCCACACTGTCCCCACCATACACAGGATCTTTAAAGGCATCAGTTTGCATGTTGTTAACTGATGCATCACAGATGCTCAGAACAGTGCCTGCTACTAAGTAGAAATGTGGTGAATATTTGCTGAGTGAATTATGTTTTATCTGGTATTACTAATAAGATCTACTTAACTTTTTGCCCCTATAAAATGAGATTTGGTCATGGGAAAGAATAGTTGCTCCTGTCACAGTCTAAATTCTCGATAAGTTTTATTCAGTTTTTGTTTGTTTTGTTCTTTATCCACTTTATCTGAGACTTAGATGGAAAGTTTTATAAAATGTGTAACAATAACTAGAGGAGAAAATTTAACAGCAGCTTTTCAAATAACAGAAACTTTTTTTGGCAAAAGAGTCCCATCATGTTATATCACAGAGGATTTGTCATCTGTTAGGCTGAGATAGATTTTACTACAAAAATCTGACAATACTAGAAAATGAGGTCCTCTGCTGCTCTGGCTTTCATTTCCCGGATGCATAGCAGCTGTTTCTAACAACAGTGATGATTGCTTTCCTTGGGGAATATCTCAGTCACCCCCACAATTGTATATGCCCCTCATCACTCCATTACCTTCACTATTCTGGAGCCACATGCATATGCATACACACCCTCCCACATCCCCCAAATAACTAAATAACAAACACATGATACAGTACTAAATGGACAGAGAGAATAATTGCAAAAAGAGAGCTTGGGGTTTTTGTCACTTAGCCTATTATTTGCCCATGTTTTCGAACATGGACATATACCCTCCCCTTAAAGAAAAGCTGTTAAAGAAGTTCAGTAATCATAGCACAGGTTTTAAGATGTAGAAAGCTCTGGCTAACTTTTAACTAGACTCCCGTCTGTAGCTTTCACAGGCAGGTTGGGACCTCTCTGGGTTCCCAGCTGCAAAGGTTCCATATAGACTGTGCTTTTGGGGTTTTTACCCCTCTAGATGAAAAAAATTTCCTTTTTTCTAATACCTGTTTTTATAGCTTTTTATTGCATGACCCATTTCTCAATGGGGGCAAAACACTGATTCTTGGGAGGCTCCTCAAAAAGTCTTATACTTTTTATATATAAAGCACAGGTAAACACACAGAACATAATCATTCATGATAGCTATGGTATTAAAATTTAATGGGAGGGCAATTGGGAGGACAAAGTCTTTGAAAAGCCTTGTGGGAATAGGGCAATGATGAAAGTCTGTCTAACCTGGACTCGCAGGCATCAGCCGAAAGCTTGAGTGGTCTGCTGTGGACTTCCATGTTTTTGCAAGGGGAGAGGTTATTTTAATTGATTGGTAGTGGACTGAGTCCAAGGCTATGAGTCTATTAAGCAGAACACAGGCTGATCCATTTGATCTATCAGGCTCTTTATGGCTAAAGGGACAGAATGGCTCAGGTTCCTGGGATCCTGGAGGGCTGACTGAGGGATTTGCCAGCCTCTGAGTGACTAAGGCAGGAGCAGAATTTGGGAGTGTGAAGGATGTTTGAAATGTACAGTGTAAATTATGTGCACTGGGATTATGCTAAACAAACTAAGTCAGAAGGTGAAAGACAATTTTGGATGATTTCAGTCATGTGTGGACTATAGAGAAACTGAACAAAACCTAGAAATCTGACTGCAGAACTGAGGCTACAAGGGAGAGGCTGGGGAGTGGAGTGCAGAGTGGAGGGGGCCCAGTGGACTTCTGTGGTGGAGGTCTGTGGGTGCCTCGGTGTGCTGTGGAAACCTTCTGTAGAGATATGAACCTATACCTCTGATCATATACGATGTTGTATAACAACATTATATCACTTAAAAATAAAATTATACCCCCCAGACACAGCCCATTCTTGACTCTAGGTCTCTGTCACTTCTCATCTCCCTTTGAGCTCTTGATTCTTTCCATTTTAGTCCCTTCTTCAACCTCACCAATCCCCTTCCCATTTCTGTTTTGAAGTCCTAGGAGATAATCTAGAAAACTTAGTCTTTCTGCCCTCAAATAAACAGTACTGAACGCAGCTGCTGGTGGGACAGACCTCTGCCCCCCTGATATCTAGCCCTGGCTGCCTGCTGTGTCAGCCCTTCCAGGGCTTGGGCAGTGCTTCCTGTGCCTGAGGCTACTCGAGGCTGCCAGCCTCAGGCTTCATCTGCCTGACAGGGGGTTTAAGTCGTTGACTTGTGTGTTTGACCTAGATGGTCATCACTGAAAGTTTCTCAATGAAGGTTCCTTTCAGCATCTACTTGGACAGGGAAGTTTGAAGTTTCATTCAAGCTTCTTGACTCAAGGCTTTGTTAATGCCTTAATGTCAAGAAAGGAAAAGTTTGCCTTGATTTTGAGTATCTCAGAGATGGCACTTAAAGCTCACAGGGCCTTTCTTCTGAGGCTGATTGTGAGAAGCAGGAGGGTGGAAACTCTAATGCATTCATTTGTTTCATCAGTGCTTACTATGGCTTGTGATACATAGAAATGTTCGGTAAATTTGGTGACCTGATGGTAGTCTTCAACATAAAAAACATGGTCGTTCCGAAAATGTGGACGTCATCCAAGAACAATACCATAAGCTCCCATTTTGTCTCTAGTCCAGCTTAGAGAGAGTCCTTCTTCTAGACTTTAATTGGGCACCGTAATGTTTATTAAATTGCTTCTTAAGAAAAGTTTCATTAAAAATTTCTGGAAAAAAATGAAATTGCAATATGAAAGACAAAGATTAATCTTAATATATAAAGAAACTCTTTAAAATAAGTAATAAGGAAGAAGATTCAGTTAGAACATATGAAACATGTTCAAACTCATTAATCAAAAAATGGCAAATTATAAAAGCATGCCATTTAACCTATCAAATTGACAAAGAGTAAAACATAATCACCACTGTTAGGTTTAAAGAAACAGGCAGTAGTACCTCTTGTGTGGGAGTATAAGTAATATATAATCTTTGGGGAGGATGATTTGGTAACATACTTTTATGACTCAGCAAATTCCTCCATGAGGGTGTTTATTGCCTCATTTACGATAGTTAGAAATTATAAGTAAACCGCACAACTAGGAATAAGTGATTAGTTAAATGATGTAAATGCGAATGGTTGGTTTTTTTTGGCCATCAAAAATTAAGTTTGTGATGTCAAATGACATGTAACTGAAAATAAATTATATGAAAAAATAAAGTATATGTTGTATTAAAAAATTTACAAATTTTCTTAGTGTTAATTGTATTTATTGCTGGATCAAAAATTATAGTTATTGATGCTTTTTCAATTTGCTTAAGTTTTGATAATATCAATATCACTTCCATAAACAGGAAAATTCTTTAATAATACGAAGCACAGTGTGTGGAAGTCTTAATTTACTTAATAAAATACCTATCATTATACCACCTTAATGATGGCTCTTCATTTGAATGTCCCTCCCCCTGATCAAACAAGGAAAACAGTTTTATGCTGTTTAAAGGTTATTAAAACAAGTAGAGGCAGCCTGGACTAGTAGAAGGAGCAAGAATTTCTCAGTTGAACGACCCTAGGTTCAGATCACAGCTGTAGCTGCAGGACCTTGGGTGCTGGACTGGATGTTTTCCCATCTATGAAATAGATAAATAAACCATCCCAGTTCTCATGGGACTGTTGTGGGGAATTAGGAGGTGATGTGCCTGCGGCCCTTAGCGCATAGGGTAGCTGGGAATTTCATTTTATAAGAAAATCTTCTCAGGAGGGGGCATAGTATTCCTTCAAGGAGACCAAATTCAAACACCATTATTTAGGAAGTGATAATTCTCTGCACAGAAAATGACTACTGTTATGGTGTATTAACTGTCATGACCTACACTTAGCAACTTCAAGCAACTCATGGTCCTGTGGGTCAGAAGTATAACCACAGCTTAACCCTCTACTGAGGTTCTCTGGAGACTGCACTGAAGATGTTGACTGGGGCTGAGTAGCATCTGGAGGTTCCACGAGAAAAGCATCTGTTACACTTGCTTGCTCATGAGATATTTGACAGCATTCAGTTTCCTGGGCTTCGAGGATTCAAGGCAACTTGCATCTTTAAAGCCAGCAAGTAGGGAGAGAGAAATGAACACAGATCCACTAACAAGACGGCATGTAATGGAATGCAGTGTAATTATGGGGGGGGCGGGCGGCAGGTTTCCCCTTTGCTCTATTCTGTGGATTCGAAGCCGGTGACCACCCTGCTTGCACTCAAGGGGATTACACAAAGATGCGACCGCCATTGGAGGAGGGGTCACGTGTAGGGGGTCTGTTTGCTTCCAGTGACATTTACATTCACATGTGCTTTGAACACTGATGCAAATACACTATTTTAGAAAGTCATTTGGCTGAGAAAAAATACTGGTTTATAGCCTAATAACATTGATTGGAACGCAAGCTGAATCCACACTCTTCTTATTTAATATTAGCTGTTACAGGGCATTCACACTGCTTCTGCAGTTTGGAGCTTGTTGAGAACACAGTTCTTATCCTTGAAGATCTGAATGTGTGACGTTGTCCATCTTAAGGAGCTTTTGAGCAACTCAGTCAGGACTTGTTTTTCTGTAATAGTTACATGAAATAACACTTCAAAGGTGATTTTTTCCCCCATCTTTTCTAAAATGTCGAACTTCTTTTATTATTTGTGCAGTCTTTATAGTATGTACTTGTTTCAGTTAAAATAAACATTACTTTGTCCCACCCATATTCATTGTTAAGCTTTGAGTTTTCATTTGTTCTCTAGATTGAAAAAAACCATTTGTTCAGTTTGTTTTTTAACTGGCATTCTCAAATGAGAAGTGTGGCACTTGGTGTTCTCTGCTGGCTCCCCCTCCTTACCCTGGCTCAGAATTATGATGATTAGTCAACTCTCCTCTATACCGGAAAATGTTGGTGAATAATACTAAGAATTTTATGGACATCATAAAAGCCAAAGTGAGATTGCTATTTGAGATGAGTAGACTGAAATGCAAAATGTAGTGTGTTTTGGAGGTGCATTTGCAATCCAGAAAATGGGAAGGGGGATCGATCAGTGACACCCTTCACCAAGGGCCAGGAGACCAGGATGAGTATCAGGACTTGTTCCCTGCTGCAAACAGGTGTGCCAGCTACACGTTGCACAGATTCCAGTGGCTGCAGGCTGGAGTCATTGTAACTAGACTCTAACATAAGCTGAGTCTGGCTGGGTGGCCAAATTTAGGAAGGCATGGAGTGATGAGCCATCGTAGAGGGTGGAGCTCCTATGTGAGGAAAACCAAGTCTCCCAAGTCTCTCAGCCCAGATGAGAGACCAAGAGCTCTCGCCATACATGTTCTGGTGGTGCCAGATAGGTGCATTAGAATTCAGAACTGAGAGACACTTCGGCATGTTCTTGAGCCATTTGTTTGCCAGAACATGGGATTGGATAAACAAATGCCTACACAGTCTCAGTATTCTTAACGTTATGCATTTGGGTAGCGCTTAACTTCCTGGAGTGTGTTCCTCTCTTCTTGATTGAATACTTCCAGTTGTGGGAATGCGTCAGGATATTGGGCAGATGAGAAACTAAGGCTCAAGGGCTTTACCAGGATCATGTGCTTTTGTGACAGAGAAATAAATAGATCCTCCTTCCTCCAAACCTCAGATACCGTACAGTAATGAACTGTGGTGAAGAACAGGGAATCAGTTGGATACCAGCTTTGTGGCCTGGGGCTTTCCTAAGCTTCAAAGCTTTCGTTTTCTCATGTGTGAAATGTGGAGTCTGCCTTTTGCATGTTTATTTGTAGTCACTAAAGTCAGTAAGCAGCCAGTGGTACCTATTGCTTCAGTTTATGTTGGGAGACAAGTTTTCTTTCTCTCATGGCTTAGAATATTTGTTGGACTCACCAGTGTATCTTCTTCAAGCCCATGGGATCTGGGTTTCTGAATCCTATGCCTATAGTCCAAAATCCATGGAAGAGAGAACACTGGTGCCCTCCTGAAGGCTGCTAAGGGAGTGATATCTGATGTCCTTGATCACAGCCCAGAACCGGAGAGCTGCTGTGGTGTGGATTAAGAGACTCTGAAGGCAAGAGAATGAGCCAAGGATAATAGAAAAAGGAGGGTGGCTTTTGAACAAATTTTAGGATTTACTATTCAGGCGTATTAGCAATTTGTTAGAGAAAAATGGAGCATAGTAGTATGGTGGGCTTAGTTACTGTATAAAAATATGTTTTGACCACTTGGCAGGGGATTGAGGTTCTAACTTGCCGCTAGTACAAATAGCACAGTCATTTTCTTGACACGGGAAGCCGTCTCTTCTTACCCACGTGCATAATCCATCTTGTGTGTTGGCATCCGTGGATATCTTGCTATGGTGAAGTCAGTTGTCTTTTCCTTTGTACGCCCAGGAAGATTTCTTTTGGAACTTAAGCAACAGGGCCCTCACCCCTGTCTTCTTTCTTTGTACCAGAGACAAGTTTTACCTTTTACTGGTTATCAAATTATTCTTAAACTACATTAAAAGTATCATTGCTCCTGGAACAAGGACAGTTCATTCAATAAATGGTGATGTAAAAACTGGACCACCACATGCAAAAGAATGAAAATAGACTACTGCCTCACACCATGCACAAAAACCAACTCAAAATGGATACAAGGCTTGAATGTAAGAACTGAAAACAACAACAACAACAAAAATAGAAGAAAATATAGGCAAAACACTACGTGACATACAGCTCAGTAACATCTTTAAAGGCACATCCCCCAAAGCAAGGAAAGTGAAGGAAAAGATAAGCAGCTGAGATTACATCAAAGGAAAAATCTTCTGTACAACAAAAGAGACATTAACCAAAACAAAGAGACACCCTACTGATTGGGAGAAAAATTTTGCACATACAGCTGATAAGGGTCTGATCACAAAGATCTACAAAAAGCTCACAGGACTGAACAAAAACAAAGTAAACAAAAGAGTCAAAAAATGGACAGAAGAGTTAAACAGACGCACACATGCACACACACACTCACCCTCACCACCACTTGATGAAAGGCTACAATTTCAAGATGAAGCAGTATCAAAGTATACAAAAATTAATCTGCTTTCTAACCTAAGGATCCCTGGACAAGTTGCATAAACTTTCCGAGCTACCTGTAAATGGGAATAAGAGCTACCACACAGAATTGTTACTGAAAGGATAAGCTCTAAGAAATACTCAAGTGGTCATTTGCTTTTGTTTACTTGCTTATTTACACCTAGAAGCCCTGTTCAGCTTTCTGCTGGTGCAGGCCCCTCTTCCTGAGCATGGACCTCTCCTAGTTGATTAGAGGTGCATGAGGTGCTGGTTTAGAGCAGCTGTGTTTGCTCACAGGTGGTACAGTGGCCTGAGAAATGGAGGCCTTCGTCCGTTCCTAGACTGTGTCTCTGACTAAGGACTTGGCATCACATCGTCACAACAGGAATTTTTTCCTTACTATGGAAAGTTTAGGAAATTAAAAAATGTATGAAATGACATCTTGGTGTTCTTCCTCCCTCATTTTGTCTGTGAAATATATCCACAAAAACGCACAGAACATAGACACACAGCTTTAAGAATACTAAGTATGGGGGGTAGCCATCAACCTGTTTAAGAATTAAAACACTGCCAGTGCGTATGTGCCTTTCTATGCCTTGACTTCACTCTCTAAAATCAAGTTAGTTCTATTTGTGTAGTTTATATTGTGTGTTTTTTCCTACTCTATCATAAGTGTTTCCCCATAATGTCATCATTTTAGGTTGCTTGGGAGCTTAAAGCGATCACAGATCATGGACTAGCTTTATCCTAATGATAATTGCTACCCGTCACCAGATAGATGCCAGGCATTCTGCTTTAAAAATTCACCTCATTTGACTTCAGAGCATCCTGTGAGCTGCAATAGTTCCCCATCTTACTTCTGGGGAAACAATTTCAGAATGTTTAAGTAAATGACCAGAGCAATTTAATAAGCAAGAGACTTGAGATTGGAGCCCAAGTCTATCTCTTTCCAAATTCCTTGCCATTTCAGCCCCAGCAGGCTGCCGTATGGGGTATGTGTTAGCAGTACAGCACACGTTTATGGAATTAGCCATTAAATGTAGTTTTCTGCTGAATTCTAAGCAAGAATAAGATACATGACGTGGTTCAAGTTTTTAGACAGTACCAACCAGAAAAATGCAAATGAAGGCAAACTTCAACCAAAAAATATGGGGGAAGAACAAGTTTCTTGATAAACAGAACAGCATTACCTGCAAAAAGTCTGCTTTTATTTGGAGGGTCTATCCAGTTGGGTTGTCTGGTCTTCCCCCACCCCTCACTCAGCCATACCCCCATCCCCACTTTGCAGTGGAGTAAAGTCTGAGTTTTTATGTTCTAAGTAGCACCCCCCTGCTGTGGTTTCTACAGTTCTGCATCTGTCTGTGATTATGTTGCAACCTAGGAGGGAGCCACTCTCCTCTGCTTTGCCCAAGGAGGCAATGCCCAGTTAGTCTAGAGAATGGGCTGGTTGCTATGGTTGCTGCAGCAGTGACAAGTGGAGCTCAAAGTTGACTCAAAAGTGCTGCTTCTGTGTGGAAAGAGCAGAGATGCAGTTTGGCACAGCTACAGGTGCTCCTTATATTCACAGGTGTAATCACTGTGGCATCCTGGCCTGTCTTCCTTGAACTCTGAGATGTGTGTGGAATAGAATGTGAATTTTTTTAAAAGATTGTGTTTGCTTAGGTAAGAAAACATCTTTCCTGTAAATGACTTTTGGCTCTTGGGTGTTGCATGCAGCTCTCAAATTCAGCAGTGGTGGCACAGCTCCTCAGTGCTTCTTTAGAGAAGCATCACCTCCTGCTTCACTGTGTGTGTTTTTGATGTATGAAACTTCACCGCCTGTGATCAGTGACGAGCAAAACACTGCTAAGACGTTTAAATGGCCATTAAGTGTTATTAGCCACCACCACTTGCTCAGGACCCGCAAAGGCGGGGAGTTAGGTGGTTACCAATTGTTTATGTGTTTGAATTCTTACACTGTAGGTGTCCAACCTAATGCTGCAATCAATTTTAGTTCCATTAATCATGTCTGAATTAAATCAGGTTTTTCAAAACTTGGATGGTGGGAATAATGTAATATATGAATAGTTTAATGTGGCCTGACTTAGTAAAGCATAAAATAACTTGCTTTATATTAAAAAGAACATTTCAGAACATTTTGGTTTTTTTTTTTCAGAACATTTTGTTAAGAGAGGTTACCCCAGTAAGCCTAATGTAAAGTTCAGACTGACATTTTTAATTTTTAATAATTCTATTAAATGCCTTTCTTCCTTTAATTTTTAATTTTTTTAAATAATCATTTTTATTTATGCATAGAAGAACTGGGGTAAAGGCCAGAGGTGTGGGGGAGGGAGGTGATGAGAAGATTCACCAGAGACAGAGCAGGGAGCAGAACAGGCAGATTGACTGAAATACACTGCTGAGGGGAGCAGCAGGCAAGGCAGGAGAGGTCTGCTGCACCATGTGGGTTAGCTCCCTACCCTGGGATCTGGCCATAGCTTCATAGCATTGAGACTTTAACCCCTGTGCCACGAGAGAGGCCCACCTTTCATTTTTTGAATTAACTATTGTGGTACAGATTGGTTCTTGAGGCCAGGTTTCCTATGTCATTGTGGAATCTTTGCTAGAAAGGAGGGCTTCCATTTGCTTTTCTTTCAGGCTAGACTGGCATTCTTTTGGGAGGCAAACATTGTCCCTTGGATGGTTCTGTTTAGCGGTATCTGCTTCATGCATCCCACAAGACTGGATGCAATTGCTGGATTCTTTTCAAACACCCTCCCAAATTGCTGAATCCCTGAATGATCCGAGCTGGCACTGACTTTGGCACTCACCTTGACTTTCAGAGCATCCTGTGCTGACAGAGGAGGGTGTCTCACCAAAACAGCATGGGGAATGTTCAGGCTTCAGCTGATGAGTGCGTTCCACCCACCCGTCCTCTCCACCCTTGTCTTTCATCAGCCTTCTGCTGGAGACTTCTGTTTGACAACTCTCATAATGGTGAGGGGGCCCAGGCAAAACTTTTGGTTACAGCTGAGCTTTCAAAGTGAGATGAGGATAAGAGAACTCATTGCTATATCTCCACTGCTAAGTTTATCTACTTCCTAAGGTCCTTCTATTTTCCTAATTCTTGTTACTACTCCTAATTCTTGTTGTTACTGCTATTCTGTGGCAACTTTTCCCCTAGTTTGTGCTCTGTCAAATCAGTATTTATGTGTGGAAGTTCCTCAGACTCAGTCCTAGACTTGCTTCTCTCCTGACCCTGTCCTTTCTCTTTGTGGTATAGATAGAGGCGGGGGAGGCTCCCTGTATACCTCCAGTGCGGACTACTTCTCTAAGCCCCAGATCTGTGTGTGCCACTGCAAATTCAGCATTCTCCACTTTAATGTACTACCTCAGACTTACAATGTTCAGATCTAAACTCATGATTTTGTAACACCCTCCTCCCACCCTCCCCCTGCCTCCTACCATACACACATGTACAAACACAGTTTCTTCCTAGAACAAAAAAGTAATAGATTTGCTCTCCTCCCTGTCCTCTTCATGCAGACAGCACCATCACCAGCCAACTGCACAACCAGGAGTCCACACCTTCTCTCCCCCTCCCTCTATATTCAACAGTGCCATGTTTTATCTATTCTGATTCTTAATCTGTATCCTAACATGGCTCTAAAGGCCCCGTGTGCTCCAGTCCTTGACTTACTTACCAGCCTCATCTCCCCGCCCCGCCCCCCAGCCCTTTCTTCTCCAACCATAATGTCCTCTCTGTCCCTCCATTGACCCTTTTCATTCCAGAGTCCTTGCACAAGCTCTCAATTGCTAAAGGGCCCTCTTCCTGGCTACTGCCCCCCCTTCTGATTTCATGTTAAGGGTCATATCCTTAAAGGAGTCTTCTTTTGATGCTCAGATGAGTTTGGTTTCCCTGGTTTAAGATCTTAGAGCCTCCTCAGAGGCTTCTGTTCCATAAGAATAAGGACTGTGACCTTGCTCACAGCACATGCTCGGTGCCTAGAGCAGGGCTTCCGTATAAGGTAGGACCTTGATGATGCTTGTCCAGTGAATGGGTAAATGTCAGACACTGTGCCAAGCATGCTTCACTCGTTAAATCCTTAAAACAATACTCGAATTGCTTAAGGAGCTTGCCAAGGCCACAGCAGGAAGCTCCCCAGGGCTGAACCAACACCCCAATCCAGACTCTTTCTGTTCCCATCATTGACTTTGTCCAGGAGGTATTGCTGTTTGATTTTATTAATAATAAATTTACGACAATAAAAGAAGAAGGGAGCAGGATTTCTTTTCAGGAAAACTGAAGGAGGTTTTGAGGAGACCTGCATTTTCCAGGTGCTAATTTCCTTTGGATTGTTTTTTTCAAAATCCTCTTAGATTATACGCTTGAGGAGCTGTAGAATTATAGATCAGTATGGTTTGCTGCCAAACCTTTAAGTGACATTCTGAGTCCTTCTGGCATTCCCTTCCACTGCTTCCTGAGATGGCCTGTCCTCCAGAGCCACAGGAGTTTGTTCCTAATGTCCAGACATACAGCTTTAATTCACACTCTTTCAGCTCCTTCCCTTGCTACCATTTTAGTTCTTATCTTTTTAGACCCCATTTATTCATTCAAAAAATACTTGTTGTATGTCCATTATGTTCAGGCACTAGGCTGGGAGCCAACTTTATTCCTCTCTCGTAAACATTTCTCACCATTGCCCCTCTGCTCAGCAACACCTGGCTTCCCCACCCATACTGACCCACACCCACACTCTTTTAATAGGAGCTATCATTAGTTATGTAACTAGATCTTGACTATACAAGTGTGCAAAGCCTTAGTTAAACATTAATTGTGGACTTTCTGTGTGCTAGGCACTGTGATAGGCTTGGACATTTAAGAATGGAAACATTAAGTGCCTGCAGTCTGTTTCTATCATCAAAAACCATGGGCAGATAAACTGTATCAAGTCTGAATCTAGCAGAGCATTGCAGGTTTTCAGGCTTCTGGACATGTCTGAGACCTCCATCCATTCTTGGTTAGAACACTGTACAGGAAGTAACCTAGGAGACTGACTGACTGGAAGTAGGAAGGACTAGTTTGTTTCCTCATTCTCCATTGTCACCTCACACTCATCTTACCCTTTATCTAAATATACTGAGTTCTCTGCCAGTAAATTTCTTGATCAGAACATCCAAAATCTTTGAGCACTTAGTGGATAATTCATAAATTCTACTTCATTTTACCATGTGTTATCTCAAACTTGAAGTTGATGGGGAAAAAAATTGTGACCGTCAAGCATAAATTACCCACATTGCTTGAATTGGACCCAACAGTTAAGACAGCTGGATTCAGCAATAGACAAAAACAGTGGTCTTAAGAGTAGAAAGTGAAAAGAAATTAATAAAAAGGCTTTTTTTCCAATTTACTGCCTCAATATATTCTCTTTTCTTTTTTGACAAAAATATAGACAATATTTTGGAACTAATAAACAACTACAGACAGCAAATTTTTTCCCATATACCCTCAATGAACAAGTAGAATATGAAATGGAAAAAAAACACCAACAACCCACAATACTATTTACAGTAGCACCATCAAAAATTACTTAGGTCTAAATCTAGCAAAACATATATAATATCTACATGAGAAAACTGTGAAACTTCAAACAAAATAAAAGAAGAAACAAGTTAATGGAGAGAGAATCCATGTTCATGGATAGGAAGACTCAATAGTAGATGAACGTTTTGCCAACTGGATATATAAGCTCAGTGCAGTTCCAGTCAAAATTCTAGCAGGTTGTTTTGTGAGTAATGGCACACTAACTCTAAAGTTCATATGACGAGGCAATACTCAGAATAGCCAATACAATACTGAAAGAAAACAAGGTTGGAAGATTGACACCTTCCAAATTTAAGCATACATCAAGCAAGGGTACTCATGATGGTGTTGTGTTGGCAAAAGAATGGACAAATACATCAGTGGAACAGAATGGCAAGCCCAGAAGCAGATCATAATAGTCACCTGATCTTTCAGAAAGGTGCAAAGGTAGTACAATGAAGTAAAGATAGTCTTTTCAACATATGGTGCGGAATACCCGGACATTCACATGCAGAAAAAAAATAATTCTAGACACAGAATTTACATATTCACAAAATTAGCTCAAAATAGACTAGACAGTATAAAATGCAAAACTATGAAACCTATGGAAGACAACATAGGAGAAGCGCTAGATAACCTTGATGTTGGTTTAGCTATAACACCAATGCATGATCCATGAAAGAGTGAATTGATAAGTTGGACTTCATTAAAATTAAAAGTTTCTGCTCAAAGACATCTGTAATTGGATGAAAAGATAGCCACAGACTGTAGGAAAATATTTGCAAAAACCTCTGGTACAGGACTATTTTCCAAAATATATAAATAACTCTTAAAACCCAACAATGAGAAACAGCCCAATTAAAAATGGACCAAAACCCGTAATAGACATTTCAACAAATAAAATATTCAGAGAGCAAATAAGGTTTGAATTAGCATGACTAGGTGGCCTGTATCATGTCACCAGGATATGTAAATTAAAACAACAATGAGGTGCCCTAACTACCTTTTAGAATGGCTCCAGTCTAAAACACCAACACCAACAACAGCAGGTGCGGTTGTGGAGCAGCAAGAACTTTCACCATTGCTAGTAGAAATGCAGAATAGTACAGCCACTTTGGAAGACAGTTTAACAGTTTCCTGTAAAACTAGAGGTACTTTTACCTTAGGATTCAGCAGTCATGTTCCTTGGTATTTACCCAAAGGAGTTGAAAACATATGCCCACACAAAACCTGCATATGGCTGTTTATAGCAGCTTTAATAATTGTGAAAACTTAGACGCAACTAGGATCTCCTTCAGTAGGTGAATGGATAAGCAAATTGTGCTAATCAGACAGGTGGGTATTGTCTGGTGATAAAAAGAAATGAGTTCCTAAGTCACAAAACATGGAGAAATCTTAAATGCATGTTACTCCATGAGATAAACCAGTCTGAAAAAATTACATATTGTATGATTGCAACTATAGGATGTTCTGGAAAAAGGTTAAAGTGTGGAGATAGCAAAAAATCAGTGGTGGCCAGGAGTTGGGAAGAAGGTAAGATGTGTAGACAGAGTACAGAGGAGCTCTAGTGCACAGAGTGACTCTGAAGGATATGATAATGCTGGGTACATTCTGCATTTACCCAGACCCATCAAATAGACAACATTGAATTCGAACCTGAAGGTAAACTATGGACTTTGGGTGATAATGTCTTGATGCAGGGTCTTTGATTGTGACAAATGTTCTACTCTGGTGGGGGATGTAGTTAATGGGGGACTATGACTGTATATGGGGGGTAGTATGGAAAATCTCTGTACCTTCCCATCAATTTTGCTGGGAACCTTAAACTACTCCAAAAAAAAAATAATCAATTTTTTTTTAATGTAGACAATGCTCATACACAACAACAGCATGCACTTACCTTGCTCTTTCTATGTGTCAGGTCGTGTTCTAGGCTCTTTTTATATATTAGTTAATTTTCATGATAACCTTATGATGTGCTATTTTTACCCCCATTTTACAGATGTAGAAACAGGGAGCTCTTCAGTTATTTGCTGATGCAATTGATAAGCAGAATGCTGTCAAATCCAGGGAGTCTAGAACCATAGCTGTGCTGTTAACCAGTCTGCTGTAGTGTATATATATATACCTACCTTGTAAGTAAATGTATGTTTTCTCAGCATTCTTTTTTATTAGGAATATATGATTGTGAAGATTTAGAGACAGTTTTTGGAAAAGTGCAGATGCAGGTTGAGTCCTGACCTTTGTTCACTGCCACTGATAAGCATCACCATACGGTGGGGATGGGATTTTCTGTAAAAGGAATTGGGGGTGAGGCAGGCTCTTTGTTTTCACAGGAAGGGTTCTGATCATTATTAGGGAAGAACAACCTTAGGAGGTAAAGAGAGGTAGCATGTAAAATTCAGGAAAAGGTCAGGTTGGATTACACATGTAGGATAATATAAAAATAAACTTTTAAGTGTGTCTCATTTCTGAGAAATCAGAAAAAGGCCCAGACTGGTCTGGAAAAGGAATGAAGGAAGGATGGCATAACACACAAGGGTCGGGGAGTCCTTAGCACCTGGCAGGAATTGAAGGAAAGCCTGCAGGAGCTGCTGGTATGAAGATGGTTCTCGGGCTCTCAAAAGCTAACGACCAAATCCTGACAGTGAATAAAAATTCATTGACATGCGTACAAATTCATAGGAAGAATTTTGAGCCTTATAGTTACATGGACAGAGTGAGTAAATTCACTGAAAAGTAAAACTGAAAAGCTTCCTGCAAGTTCAGTTCTATGCAATGACATAAGCCAGTTAGAGGTCTTTTTTCTACCATAAATTAAACACAACAAATAAAACATGCACAAAGACCCCACCTGCATCCTCTTGTGATTAGAAATAGATGACCTTGTGCTATGCTGAAGGCAGTGTGCACTGACTTGGGGTGAGGTTAAAAGAGAGGTAGAGAGGGAGGAGGGAAGGAGAAAGGAAGAGACAGAAGCCTTAATGTTTCTCTTTAAACTGTGCCTAAGAATGCAATCT
Organism: Scalopus aquaticus; assembly: GCA_004024925.1. NCBI lineage: Eukaryota > Metazoa > Chordata > Mammalia > Eulipotyphla > Talpidae > Scalopus > Scalopus aquaticus. Next base: position 58,140 of record PVIJ01007656.1, read on the forward strand.
CAGATGCAGTGAATACCACATGTCTGTTAGGGCATTACTTGCTATACTGAGGATTTGGGAATGACCTAAATGTTTACCACATTTAATCCAGCCAGTCAATGGCATGTTGGGCAGACATTACAGATGCTGGTTAGAAAAGCTGTATAATGACTGAAAAACGTTTATGATTATAACGTTGTGTGAGAAAAGCAAGACACAGTTTTACCTTACAGACTATATCTCTAGCACTTGTCAACTTGTTTGGAAAGTCCTTGCTCTAACTTTATTCTCTTTATGTCTAGACTTGTGACTATTGAAGGCAGAGGTGGACACTTAAGTCTGGAAGTGTCTGCTTTGCCCGCAGTAGACTCTCTATGCAGAATTAGTAATAAACTGCCTTCCCACCCAACTTCGCCAAAAAGCTCGTAACAACTTTTCATATCTTAAAATTATGGGAAATGGTAGAGAGCTCTTTTTTTTTTACATTGAATAGATTTAAATTATTAATTCTTTTTTTTAAAAAGATTTATTTATTTATGCATACAAGCTGGGGTACAGGCCAGAGGTGTGGGGCGGTGAGAGGGTTCACCAGAGACAGAGTGGGGAGCAGAACAGGCAGATGGATGGGAACACACTGCTGAGGGGAGCAGCGGGCGAGGCAGGAGAGGTCTGCCGCGCCATGTGGGAATCTCCCCGGCTGGGCGTAGAACTCGCGTCCCTGCTGACGACAGCTCCACAGCGCAGTGCCTAGCTGCTGCGCCACCATGGAGGCCCCAAATTATTAATTCTTATGTTTTTTTACCTTCTGAAAGTTAAATGAAATCTTTGGTAAGAAAATTTGCTAATGCAGTATTGGTAACTGCAATAGACAAATATTTCTTAAATGAATATATAGAAATGACTGGCATATGGTCCTTTTGTAGAAATCTCAGGGCAAGAATATTACATTTCATATCCTCCTGGAGATGGATTCTTCTAATTCTTATTGTCTGTCAGAGTTAGAACAACAAACTCTTTGAAGACAGAGATTTTAATGGAACTGACCATCAGCCAAAAGAAAGAATTTACTGTTATTAAAGGTTGAATCATGTCTCAAGATAGTTGCTGGGATATCCAAATACAGTTTGTAAGTCATGTTCAAAAAGGGGAACTCACATGTTGTGTGGAGTTTTTGTGTCCTTGGAGAGAAAACTTTAACAACCCTGTGCGGCCTGGGAATCCATGGTCTCTGGCGTCTCTGTCGGGAACACATGCTACCTTCCTGCTGTAATAACTTTTTATTCCGTGAAATTCAAATCCTTTTAATTGCTTTCTTTAGTGATGACCTTTAGGAGATAATTTGAGCTTATTGGTACCAGTTTCTAAAGAAACCAAATGCTAAGTTGTGATATTATCTATTGAATAAGACAGACAAAAGCTAATTAGAACTGCAGTGAGACGCAGGTGCTTCTCCAATGTTACTGCCTTAGCTGAGGATGTTGATTTTCAGTTTTAGACTCACAGAGCCTGTCAGTCATAATTTTCATGAAAATTGTTTTTCCTAGTGATTGCAATGTTTTGCCCCTAAGAGCTATTCATTATGTATGTGAGTTCTGTAAAATTTTACCTTTGAACTCTAGTATCCCTATCTAGTTTTAATGCTGCTTCATTAGTAGAAAACTTAGACCATGAAACAATTAATAGTTACTATTATTGAATGCCTCGTCTGTGTCAGGAAATATATTGTACATTTTAGGCTTGTTAGCTCAGTCATTCTTACAGCACTTCTTTGAGAAACACTGTATAATTCCAAAAAAAATTTTTTTTAAACCCTTAAGCTTTCAGATACTAGCTGTGTCTAGTGTCAGAGTGGGAAGGGAAAACTCTGGGCTTGGAAGTTGGTCTGTCTGCCATCAAAGCATCACTCTTAATAAGGTATGCTGGTCTGGAGCAGTGGTAAAATCCACCATAGCAAAACATTCAGATTGGTTTGTGGGTATGTTTTCAATGGTCAGAATTCCTTTTAAATACATTTGTGACATGAAGTTCAGTAATTTCCCTTCTTTCAAGTAAGCCATGCAAGTACTGCTCTGACACAGTGAAAGATTTAGTGGAAGCTGTTGAACCAGTAAGCACCCAGAAAAAGCTGAGCCTGAAAAAGCTACCTATTCCAATGACATGACACCCTAGAAAAGACAAAACTGTGGAGTCAGTGAAAAATGCGCTGGTTGCAAGGGGCTCAGAGGGAATTGGGAAGGAGGAATGAATAGGTGGAATTTGGAATTTTAAGACAATGAAATTATTCTGTATGATACTGTTGATAGTGGATACACATCACCCCACTTTTGTCCAAACCCCTAGGATATACAATACCAAGAACAAGCCCTAATGTTAAACTGTGGACATTTGTTAATAATGTCAAAATAGTGGCTCATCAATTATAACAAATGTACCACCCTAATGCAAGATGTTCTGATAGGGGGAGCTGGGAGGTGGGCATATGGGACATCTCTGTACTGTTCCCTTAGTTTTTCTGTGAACCTAAAACTGCTCCAAAAAATATTTTTTTTTTTTTTTTTTAGAGTTTCAGGATTTCCTTCATTCAAGTTACTGACCTCAGATCCTAAAATGTCAATCACATTTAAAATGCATCGTCCTTCAACCCACACCTGATCTTTCTCCAGTTCTGTGCATGAGCTTTTCCATATCTCCTCTCTCTTTCCAGCTGCCAGTGTGCTAGCTGCTTACATTTGGTCTACCCACTCTCAGCCTGTCCCACATGCTGCCATCCTATTACTCTCCCCCAAATGTAGCCCTTAATTGTTTCACTCGGTTGGTCCCAAACCCTGTCTGGACCGCCCTCCCACCTCAGTTTCTCCATCACGTGGCTGTACTCCATGACACCTTGTTAGAAGTAATTGTTTCTTGAAATCCAATGTGATCTCTGCCATTGCACATTGTTTATAACTTTTTGTTGACATTTGTTCTAATGGTCTCCTGTTAAACAGTGTTATACTTCTCCCGCCCCCACCTAATTAGACTGTTATTTGATGTGAAGAGTGTGTTTTCCCTCTGCCATTGTTTCTGACTCACTGTAGTGCTTTGAATATAGTGGGCCCTTGAAGAATGCTTCCAGCTGAATTCAATGTATTTATGTTCCCAGTCTCTTTACCCAGAGCTTTGTTGTTAGGTGAAATGAAAGAGAAACTGGTTAACCATGTGACATGCAGTGTGCTACACAACACAGAAGCTGGAATGTTTCTGACATTAGACACTTGTCATGTATTGGTATTTGATCACTGACGCACTGATTTGGGGTTTATAGCCATATACTTTGGCTGCCCTGCTCTGTCTTTAATTCAGAGTTTTGATTGGCATTAACGATTTTAACTGGTACATTTTGAAGCTGTCAGACATACATACTCTACATGCCTTTTCAAAAGAAATACTTGTTGCATAATAAATGGTGCTTTGCCTGTCTTTCCTGTTAGAAAATTGAAAATGATACTTGAAGGATGCTATTGTTTCGATAACTGTTTTACATTCTTTGAAGACTGAGGACCCTTGTGGCTATTCTGTCAGGTAGTTTTTTTCTGAAGACTTTTTTGTTTTTACTTTTTGGTGACTTAATTGCAATGAAAGATTTTTTACTATGTGAAAATGATTGTATTTACCCTCCTTTTATTATTCCCCAATAAAAAGTGGATGAGATAGAAATACTTAGCAGCAAGTCAGTTACTGCCTCCAATATTTAAGAAGAGTTAAGCTTGAAGAAAAATACAACTTGAGGACAGAGGTTAGGAGATAAAGTATGCATCTATAGGAGCAAATTTCTTAGTTGCTTTCAAAATTGTTTAAGCAAAGCACATTTCACCAAGTTGAATTTCAACTTGAGAGACATCCAGATGTTAAATGGCAGGACTCCAAATCCCAAATGTGCTGGGCTTTTAGAAAAATAGAGTAGTTTTTTGTTTTCTTTTGTTTCTTTAAAAATAAAGGTCAAGAGAGAGATCAGCAGGAAAGTCAGAACAGAAATGGGTTTAGAGATAGAAGTGTGCTCATTAAGAATAAGGGGTGATCTTTAAAAGGAGATAGAGTTTAATAATAGTATACAGGAAGTGGGCTTACATTTCAGTTGACTGTAAACTATTTATATGTATGTATAAACAATTTAATAATGCAATGTGGCTATCAAAAAAGTTACTAAAATATTAGCTTGTTTTAATATATATCTTAATGTTTTGAGGAAGAATTAACATCAGGGTTTTAGTTGCTACGTATTAAGTTTTTTATTTGTCTCATAAAAATCATAAAGCTATAACATATCTAAGTCAGTTCACCATATTTGTCTCTCAACATAGTCATTAGCATATTTTTCAGGCCACTATTGGATCACAGTGAAATTCAAATTCATTTCTTGATTCTCCAAGATAGTAGAAATACAGTTTATTAGAAAAGTCCAAAATATAATGAGCATTGTAGAAAGGTACAGGGGAGGGAAAAGATACATGAGATGGAAAGTTATCCAAAGCATTCCTAGTGCTTTAAAATAAAGTAGAAACTGGCTCCCTAGAAGATGTGACTGACATCTGTGATGAATTAGATGTTTGAACATTTACAAATGGATTTTCTTTGCAAGTGGGAGGGCTCTACAGAAGAGAAAATTCTGTAGTCCCTTTTTCGTTTGGTTGTATTCCAAAGAGCTGCTACCTTACCTTGAAAGTTTGTTTCCAATGCTAGAGAACATTTTACATTTAAAATTGGCAAAGATATTTCCCTTTATAAATGCTTGTTTCCAAAAATATATTGAAGGCCAGAGAGTGGTCCCATTTCCTATGAAGAAGGGGTTCTTAAGCAAATGAAGATGGAGGGAACACAGCTAGTGAAGAAAATGGCAGCTGGAGACCAAACGGTGATGGTTAGTAACGATTTCAGTGACCTGTTTACTCTACCAAGGAAGATAAAATAGGTTTTTTATTTTCTCCTGAGGCAGGCGAATGTCTAAAGGATAACGGAAATACATTAGGGATATGCCTTTAGTTGAGAATATTCTTTAATTTTGTATATTGCTGAATGTACACACAGAAATATGCATGAGATGTGATGTCAGGGAGGTGAGTACATTTTCACATGCTCCTTTTGAGTCTGCTCACCCATTGCCCCATGTTTGGGTCCCTCACTGAAGTCAGTTATTTTCGTAATTGGAAGATACATCATGCCAACACAAATTATAGTGAGGTACTTACTAGGTTTTACATTCTAATTCATTGTATTTCTGGAATAATTAAAATAGTAGGTTTGTAATAAAAACAACTTAAGCAGCGGTTTTCAATTTCTTTCCACTTCACTGAAGTGTTGGGGAGAGAATTGGGCAGCAATAGAGGCCTGATCTATCACTCATTGAATTGTGTGATTGCTGAATTCTTTCCTCAGCTTGAAAATGAGCTACAGTAAGGATTAAAAGAAAACCTATCTAAAGCATCTAGTTTGTAGGAGCTTACTAAAATGGTAACGTTGCATAAGTGGAAGGAAAGATTATAAATCAGAAGTTTTTGACTTTGACATACAAATACTCATGATGGTTCTAATGATACTAGTATTTGGATAGAGCTTATTTGTCTAGATTTACCTTGAATTCATAACCGTTTCCCTCTTTTTTTTCTTTTCTCACCTTTTCCTAACAAATATGTTTTTAAAATGTGGTTTCAATTTTTTTAAGTGAAGGTAACATTGGTTTATAATACTAAATGTGTTTTAGGAGTACAGGTTCACACCTCCTCATATGTATGTCACCACACCCACCACCAAAGAAGATCTTTGCATAGATCGTTGAACCTTTGATCTCCTCCTCTAGTAGCCTCAATTCTGCAGTCTTATTTCTATGGGTTGTTTTGCCTTAGTTTTATCAGTACCTTCGTTTTCTTTCTCTGTATTCCACATATAAGTGAAATTATCCTGTATCTGTCTTTCTGGTTTCACTTAAAAAAAAAAAACAAAAAAACAAAAAACGGTAGTAGGAACACTAGGAAACACAATCATTCGTCCAGATTTCCACCTTAGTCTGGACCCAGGCCCTTAACAATAGTTTGTCCCCCTTGATAGTGCACAGATAACGTATACCAGTTCCATTGGTCAGGCCTGCTGCTTGCAAGTTAATGTAGAACAGAGAGTGGCTTCACGTCACTATTTCCTATTCCTCTCCTCGTCATTTTAAGTTACAGTTTCTGTCTTTGGGGAAAAGCAGGCAAAATCTAATTTGTAATGGATAGAACTAGTTGTCCATTTAAACAATAGAAAACTGAGTCATAAATTCTGTCTTTATAAAACTCCTCCATACTTTTGGAAAATGACTCATTTTTAGGCAGCGTCTGCAATAGATAGTTGCCAAAAAGTGATCTAACTTGGATAAGCTTGATGCTTTGTAGAAAATTCAGGGCCCCTGTAGAGAAAGCATCAGGAATGAGAGACCGTTGTGTGCATGTCTATGTGCCAGCGTGATCAGTCCATCAACAAAAGTCATTGTAGCTTTTGTAATGTTCTAGTTCAGGTCTTCTCAAACACGCCTTGCTTCAGAATCAACTGGAAGGCATGTTAAAACACAAGATTGTTATGCCCCACCCTCAGATTTTCTGATTCAGTAGATCTGTGATAGGCCAGAGATTTTATATTTCTAACAAGTTCTAGTATATGCTAAGCCTGTTGGTTTGGGGACAAATTTGTGATCTTTTCCTCTGGTTTATCTGTTTGCATCACTAAGAAGAATTGATAATTTTACAAATGCAACCACGCGCATCTTAAGTTCTTACATGTTTACAATGAAAGTGACAGTTGAGTAGGTTCTCTGGCATCCTGGGTTATTGATTGGAAACAGGAACTCCTTCACTCCAGAACCAGAGTCCCATCTCTGGCTAACGTGGAGGCAAGGAAGAAAGTAATGCCATGTCCCTCTCTGCTCTGTCTTTGGTCAGATTGGCATAGGTCTCTAGAAATTTAATGGCCTTTATTTTAGAATGGATGTCATGTTTCTTGCCATAGTATTTTTAAGATATTTGAGATTTTCTTTTCAGGTAGCCAAAGAATTTCAGGCAAATTTTTGTGGGTTGAAAGTGAAGGTCGGTACAGGCGGAAAACTTCAACAGTATTCAAAAGGAATTTACAGAGTGTCTTTGTGATTCATCCAGAAATGCTTACTGAAAGGTTGACTCCTATGTGTCTTAATAGAATACAGATATGATAGAGTAGAAAGATTGATAATTTGGATAAATCAATTTATTTGAATATTGGTTTTGTCAGAAGAATTTTTGGACTAATTATTTTTAAGTTCCTTTCTGGGCTTGAGACTTTCTGGATTTATGTTTCTGTTTACTTCCAACTGAGTAAAATGTATTTTTATCCGTCACCACCATCCATACCCATTATAAATTAATTAATTTTCTGAGAATTGTATAGTACTCTCATATCAAAAGAAGAAATAGAATTAGCAAACTCGATTTCTTTTTGGTCCTAATTTTCAAAGAAAGAGATATTTAAATTTTGCTCATGCTCTTCTTAAAGATTTTCAATCAAATTTTTGCTACCTATGTTGAAATGTAGTGTTTGGACAACTTTCTAATGCATGCACTTACTGTTGTCTGCAGCTGTCAAATAGACAGACACTTCTAAATCAGAAATGGAAATGTACATGTTGCAAGTATAGTACATAGGAGATGTTTCTAATCGCTGAATGGCCACTCAGCTATGGAATAATGTCTTGAGTTTTACCATCCAGCTCTGAATAGTATGGGAAAATCATCAGTGATCAGTTCTGGAATTTACTTTTGTAAGTTGCTTTGAAGAGAAAATTTTTTCATCTAGTCAGTAGTCGAAGAACTTCTGATTAATAATTTTATTTCTTTCAATTGGCCTAAATTGATGTGGTTAGGAGAAAAACAAAGGTGGGGCAAAGATCCAGGAATTTAGAGACCTGTCAAATCCTGATTCAGGTGATTATAATGCACTAGGCCTAAAACACAGTGACCTTTATCTACCCCCTTTTTGAGGCAGATAAGAGTAGATTAGAGTTCAGCTGCCTTTGCCCAATGACCTTTTTACTTAGAGATTTAAAAAATCTTCAATGTAAGTGGGAATCTGCATACAGCCTGCTCTCTTCTGGGATCTGTGAGCCTGGAATACCCACTCTGAGATGGGTCACTGCATATAAGGACTCCACCTTAGACTCTAGTGGGGTTAATTCCAGTCTTCATAAAATAGGGAGTCAGACAGCCTTTGCGGTTGAATGAAACACAATACCTTGGCTCAAATTCTCACTCCCCCCAGTACCTGACTTCCTGCGTCCTGTGACTGTAGTTTCTGCACTACATGTTCTAAACAGTTGACTTATCAAAACTCGGAAGGCTGGGTTAATTGGTACAGCATGGTAAACCCATCTGATGATCTTTTAGTAAATAGCAAAACTAGAGACCCTGTTGGTGTCTTGCTGTTCTCCCAAGACACCATTTGTTTAGAGTCAGCTAATACTGGCCCAGTGACGCACAAATTAAAGCTCTTGATTATGGAAAAACAGAACTGAAGGCAGTGTTGACCAGTCAAACCGATTTGACTGAGCATAATGGAGGCCACAATTTCTCACTTTGCTTTTAACATAGAACCACAAAGGATTTCTTTGTTAAGAAGCGGGGAACATAGAGTTGAAAAAGCCAGAGGAAAAAATGATATCATGGCCCAGTTGAATCAACGAAGAAATACTTTTATATTAAAGAAATTCTTCAGCCTTAATAATGGCTGTGTTCACATTCTTGTGTGTATTGAATGGGAGATTCGTTGCAAAAGAAATTAATATATAAATTCATGATTTAGGGGAAATTTGGCAGTGTCAGACCACATTTAAAATAGGAAGAGTTTTTCTTTTCTGCTTAATCTCGTGCATGTTTATGGTAACATCATCCAGTGAGTCCCTGTAAGGCACGCTGTCACCTGTCACAAAGGCATGCCTGCTGCCAACACATTCATTGAGGAAGCTCGCTACTCCTCTGTCTTATTTTCACTGAGGAAACCCTTGCCTGTCCATTGTGCGTGTGAATCTGGTGTGTAGGTTTAGTACATTCCCATGAGACTGCCATTAAGTCTTTTCCCTGTCCGCGATCCATACCAGGAACCTTGGCTCTCTAACTGAGGTTGCTCTGGTTGGAGGAACTTGGCTTGAATATTAATTTGATCTTTTACTGGCAGTGTGACCTTGAGCAGGTTAACTTAACCTTACACAGTCTGTTTTCTTATCTGTAAAAGGGTAGCTGATGATCTGCCTTCTCGAATCACTGGAAAGCAAGAGTAGCCAGACAAGCCTCACCTAATCCCCTGGGTAAAGTTGATGACTTGAGGCATATTTGTTCCTCTGACTGGCTTTTTTTTAGCCTTTATTTTATAAAACGACTGTTGTTACACCTGTTGACAGGCCAGACTGACTTTCTAGTTAGCAGGGAAGCCAGAAACACAGATTATACTGAGAGATTTACAATGAGATTTTCTTAATGATTGTTGATCTAAGAGGTAGGAGAAGAGTATATAACATGAAGGAGAGAGAAAGCATTATAAAAAAGGGAAAAACTCTTAGGAAATGTCCTCTTTGTTTTGTTGACCCAGAGTTCTTACTTACAAAAGAAATAGCCTTGCTTGTAACAAGGGCTTTGCCAGTAACGAGAAGTGGCATTGCCACGCAGCGCATCGGCACAAGCGTTGATATTTGAGGACTCCTAATGACTGATTGGCTGCAGGATGTAGGCACATCTGGGCTACTTTTAGAAGGGGGAGGACTGCCACCTTTCCAGATCAGATCTTCATACCTGCAGAACCCCTAGATGATTGCTTTCTTAGATTCTGATTTAAAATGTGAGTTATAATCTAGTTTCATTCCTTCACTTAAGGGAAAACTCAGAAGCATGAATGGCCTTGCTTTATATGAATATTTTCTTAAGCAAATGTGTGTCAGGTCACCAAAAGGTGTTCTTTTTCTGCTTGACCACATGAGTAGGTCTGTGCATGTTGCTAAACAATCTCTCGTTCATGTTGAGGGCCTTTCGGGGCAGGGTACGAAGTGCTAGGTCCCGCCTTCAGGAGAGGTGTGAAGTCTGTGAGGCACTGGTGTTTCAAACTTTCCTTGTCCCTTGGGTAATACTAACACCCCATTTAATGTCTCCTTTTTATCAAAACCAGATTTGTCGTCTCACTTATTTCCCAGTGTCTGGCCAAGATAGTGATCTTTATGAAAACAAACTGGCAGTAACGTAAGCCAGATAAGATGGGAGAGCTTTGCATGGGCAGAAGGAAGCTGTTAAGGGGAACAGATGGAGACAGTGTCTAAACAGCTCCAAGAAGGTGCATGCTGGCCTGTCCCAGAGGTGCTTTCTGTCTTTTAAGGGTGTGGGTTCTGGAGAGCTGGTGGAGACCTGAAGGCCTTTCACAAACCTGCGAGGGACCCTTCATCAGCCTGGCACTGTGCAACACTTGAGACCCACAGTAGACCTCTCCCGGTCTTCTTGGACATTTCTGAATGCAAAAGTGGGAGTGGGATCTAAAGAGCAAATATACTAAACAATTCCCTGACTTGATTAGAAAGTCAAGATGCTGAAATATTTAGAGAGTTACCAAACATATTGTGTAACATATAGTAAGTATTAAATTGCCAAGGGTTAATTAAGACTATCATTGTCTTAATCTCTGAAGGTATAGATAGGACTGTAGGAGGTCCCTGTTCGTTGGCCATCAGTGATCAGTTTCCTGACTGCACATGGACAGTAAGCATTCAGACAAGGGTATGGAAGAATAAGCTTATCCGCATTCACCAGACCTCATGTCCTGGCTGTTAGCAATTTTCTACCCTCCTCTTCTCACTAACCTAAACATTGGAATACCTCAGCTTATTCCTTGCCAAGTATTAACCTGCCAAGTTATCTTCTTGTCTCGTGGTTTTCTTTCTTCTCATTCAGTCTGTGCAATCAGAAGGCAAATTTTCTGTTCCCAAACTACACTGTCATGACATCATCTTCTTCTTTAGGAGTCTTCCCTTTGCTTCCTTACTGTCTCAGCCACTCTGGTCAGCAAGACCTCAGGTGGTGTTCTTTTATTTAGATACTTTGTTCTCTGATCACCAGCATGTTTGAATATTTTCTTTTCCTCTGCCTCATTAAGTGGTTTGTCATTCGACACCCCTTGTTCCTTTTGATTATTCACTTGTGGAATTTTCTTCCAGTCAAATTCCAGCCATTCTCTCAGACTCAGCTCTAGTTTTTTCCTTCCGTCCTTATTTGTTGGCCTAGACTGTCTTGCCAGGGTCCTGGCATCCCTCTTTGTCCACACATTTTGGTCATTTGGTTTGCCTGGTTTTATGATGGCCTTTTGTTATTTCACATATGACTTATTTCCCCAACAAGCTCCTTAATAAAGGAAGACTCTGCTCTGTTTATTTTATAAATTATAGTTCTTAGCAAAACAGTACTCACAGTGTGATCAATAAATATTTAGAGGAAGCAGGCAGAAGGTGACATGAGGTAGATATTTCCCAAGAGGAGATGAAGCCTTGATGTGTCACCAGCATTAAGTGTGTCTGTTTTACAGAACCAGAAACTCAGTTTTTTCCTACTTTATTCAGAGTTGGTCCAGGCCCAGGGAACTGATGCTTGGAGACCAAGTTCAAGTTATGAATGCCAGTTTACCAGCAATGAGAAGTCTAACTTCTAATCACCTGGAATGTCTGTCAGCTGCTCAGTGCAGCCTTTTCCTTGCAACAGGGTTTCCATAAGGTTCCTCTAAGGCCATGGAGGGCCAGGAAGACTCTTTTGAAGCAGCTCTGAACCCCTAGCTGATGTGTTCTCTAGTCTTCAGGAACTCAGGGTTCTTGATCTTCATATCTTCCTATTAGATGACTCGTCTCTTAGGAATTGAAGGACTTATGTACTGACTTGGAAGTAAAACCTAGTCAGTGATGTTATAAAGAGACCAGATTTGATTTGCTTGAGGAGCAAAGGGAAAGTGATTTAGCCAGGAACAAAAGCATAATCAAAAGACTTTAAAACAGAATGCATACCAAACTGTAAGGAAGCCTAGACTGTAGTGGATCAGATGAATGGGTCTTGCTGAGAGAAGGGGTGATTCTGAATACAAGGAAAAGGGGAGTTTTGAAGAGATAGGCTGGAGGGTTGAATGGTGTTTTGGGGAGATAGAATGCTTTAAGGGAAGTATTGACTGATAGCTGGTTAATTTATTTTCTTGAAATTTGTTTTTCTTGAAACTGATTTTGCTAATAATTTACATGCAAATAAAGATGTGATGAGTAGGTTATCTTCAAACTAAATTAACTGAATAATTTTTATGTGGAACTTCAGAGTGTGCAAAGCTATATATACTATATATAACATATGTATTAAATCATACCATATATATTAAATATAAATTAATCTTTATAAACATTAATATTAAATATAAAGGCATATTTAATATATATTATATCATATTTATACTATAGTTTAATGTGAAACTCATAATACACTACACTGGTAGAAACTGTGGGACATTAATTCCCAGGACACTGCTTTTGTCCTTTTAACACTGAGCATTTTTTAAAAAATTTATTTATTTATGCATACAAGCTGGGGTACAGGCCAGAGGCATGGGGCGGCGAGCGGGCTCACCAGAGACAGAGTGGGGAGCAGAACAGGCAGATCGGCGGAAACACACTGCCAAGGGGAGCAGTGAGCGAGGCAGGAGAGGTTTGCGGTGCCATGTGGGAATCTCCCCAAACACTGAGCAGTTTTATAAGCTTTGAGCTATGTATTTATAAGGAACTCCTTTGTCCCATGGACAGTGTCAAGGGGTATTTCACAGTGGCCTAAGTCAGGGAAGTCTGGTTGAACAAATATGGACAGGCTGATAGGAAGTTTGCCATCTCTGAGCAACTGACAGCCAAACATATGTAAGAGGGTGAATGGTAGCTTTCTGTAACCATTCCTAATTATGTCTGCCTAGGGTAAATGGAATAAAGAGGACTTCATTGGTCTAGAACAGGAGCAGGCACACTTTTTCTATAAAGAGTCAGATGATTTGGGGGGGTCATATGATCTTTGTTCCCACTACTCGGCTCTGCTCTCGTAGCTTGAAAGTAGCTTAGACAACATATAAACAAATGCATGTGGAAGCGTTCCAATCAAACTATGATTTATGGACACTGACATTTAATTTTCATTTAAAATTATATATCTTGAAATACTATTCTTTTTTGAACATTTTCCAGTCACTGGGGGAAAAATTCCTTGATCCACAGACTGTATGTGCCAATCCCCAACACAGAAAAGGGGGCGTGTTTCAGGGAAAGGTGGCACAAAATACAGGGCGGCTCTGCATTTGAAATAATGTGAAAGGACCTTTGTTCACTCTTATTTTGGCAACTACTGATAGTTCTTACACTTCACTTTCAAAATCCATGATTTTCCTAGCTGATTTCTTCAAATAGTTTAGCCCCTTTCCCAAGGTATTTGATTTATAAACAAAGTACCATTTTGTCACTGGTTGAGTACTAGGTTTCTCCTGTTTCTAAACAAAATATGTTTGTACACAAATGTGCAAATGCACACAGCACATACATGGGCTTCTTACCTTAATAACTTCAAGTTCTTTCAGTGTCCTTTTACTCCTTAGCAGTTCTTCCTTCTCCACGTGTGGGTTTATTTCCAGATTTACATCCTGGTTTTCTGTTGGTAAAGTCCTATTTCTTCCCTCCTCTCTCTGGCAGAGGAAACCACAAAAAAAGGATTTCTTGAAATTTACAAAACAATTAACATCAACTATGAATCTTGTCCATTTGAGAGGAATCAAAGTTGGAGGTCCAAGATTGAGATCCAAAGCCCAGAGGCTGAATTCTTATGTAGAAAGAACCGAAATATGATAGTTGAACCTTTACAAACCAGCCCAAAGCTGCACTTGTGTCCTGGGGATTCAGATGCTCGCTGGTCATTGGTTAGCAGGTCAAGACTTGACAGATGGACGTTGTTCCTGGGAATAGCGCCTTTTTTGGAAAAAATAAAAAGCATTTAATTATTCAATGGATACATGACAATGTGGTCTTTTATATGACATTGTGGACAATGTGGATGAATTGAGTTTACCATTGACACTGCCCCCTTTCCAATATCGCTCTCCTCCCCAGAAGCTAAAATTGTTTATACAAAAATATTTATTGTGTTTCTTACTATAAACTGAATCATGCCATATGGATTGTAATGAAATTTGCTTTTTTTATCCTTAAGGCATCTTGGAATACACAGTTTGGCATCTTTCTTTTGCCCTGCTTTCCTGAGGGTGCGGGTGGAAGATGGCCAAGGGGCCAGGGAAATTTTTGTGGCTGATGTTACGGTAAGACAGCCTCATTCTCGAGGGGCTCTCTTCAAAGGCTCCCAGCCCCTCGCATCCCAGTGGTCCACCTCCGGTTCTACCTCCTGAGACCACATGGCCCCTCTGGACAGGCCTAGCAGGCTATTCCTAAGACAAGCCCTGACTCATTCCACCTGGGCCCCACCTGGGCTCAGGAAATCTCAAGCACCCCCTAACAGACACGGAGAGGATGAGCTTGTCCCAGTGCTCCCTCTCTCACAGGCTGCTCATGGAGACAGCTGGCCAACTGCCTCTTGGAATCTAGGTTCCCAGCTTTCTCTGCTTTTATCTTGATGGGACTCATGAAACTCCCCCAAAAGTCCTACTGAACACCCTCTTGTGAGGCCAGAACATGACACCTCTATAATTCCCCTAATGGGAAAAAAAGACTGGAGGGGGGTGGGGTGTCTCACAGCAGTGTTTTGCAAAGAAATCCTTCCCCTTAGACCATCTCTGGACCCCTTTCTAGGAGAGAGACTCAAGTCTGGTTTCTTGTTTTCTCCCTTTGGCACATTTTCCCTTTGATATCTAATTGCTCATATCTTGTGCTACAGTCAAAACTTCCAGGGTAGTATCCTGATTACATGTGTAAGTGCAGGTTTTCCCCTCTCTACAGATGAGTAGAAATGTTGGATTTTAGGGGTTGTGTGTTATAAGATCATCAGAGTTGCTCAGGTACATACCATACTGGCCAGCACTTTATAACGTTGATCTTTAAATTTTTTGTCATTCTATTAAAGGACAAAAACCTATTTCACTATTTTAATTATTTTCTTTACTAGGCGGCTCTTTACATGTTTATGGGCATTTTTTATTTTCCTTTTCTATGAATTGTCTTTAATACATTTTGCTCAACTTTAAAAATTATCTCCAATGATTTCTAATTCATTATATTTTCTGAATACTAATCTTTTGTTATGTGGCAAATATTTTCTGTACGCCTGGTCTTGTCTTTTAACTTTGGGAAATTGGACTACATCAAAGGCACCATAAATACTTTTCCTCTGTATAACATTTTTGTTGTGTCTGGCTTTAAAAAGCCTTCCTCTTCCAAGGGTACAAATATAGTCCCCTCTATATTTTTCTTTTTTTAATTTTTTATTTATTAAACATCCTTATTTATTTTTCACAATATAGGATTTCTCCCTTCAGGTGCAGTCACCAGTTTCCTACCACCAAAGTGCCCACACTCCACCACACTCTCCACCCCTCCTGTTCTCTGTTCTCCCCCTCCCTCCCCTCCTTTCCTGAGTGTCTCAGATCTATAGTCTGCTTTCAAGGTTAAGTCCTATAGTGTGGCTGATCCTTTGTTTGATTTCTCTAGATTCCACATACAGTGACACTATCCAGTATTTATCTTTCTCCTCACTTATTTTTAGAATGATCTGTTCCAGCTCCATCCATGTTCTGCAAATGGCATGAGTTTATCTTTTTTGGTCACTGAGTAGTATTCCATTGTGTATATTTACCACATCTTCTTGATCCACACGTCTGTTCTGGGGCATTTAGGTTCCCTTTATATTTTTCTAATGATTTAATAATTGGTTTTTTTAAAATGTCTTGAGCCTTAATCTGTCTGGAATATTTTGTGAACAACAGAACCCTAAATAATTTTTTTCCAAAATGGCCAGCCAGTTCTCTCAACTTCCCTTTGTGAAGGCCAGTAACAGGTACTGAGGCTGGGCCTCCCTGGCGTCACAGCAGGTTGAGTGTGACACTGTGAAGCTGTCGGCAGCCACTGCAGCAGAAGTCCAATACCCGGCTGGGGAGATTCCCTCATGGCACAGCAGACCTCTCCGGCCCCGTCCACTGCTCCCCTCAGCAGTGTGTTTCGGTCGATCTGCCTGTTCTGCTCCCCACTCTGTCTCTGGTGAATCCTCTCACCACCACACACCTCTGGCCTACACCCCAGCTTGTATGCATAAATAAATAAATCTTAAACAACAACAAAAAAACATGTACTGAGGCCACTGGCGCCAAGGGTACCTACAGGGCTGGAGGATGGGACGGGGAAGGGTGACATCCTTGTTTAGTGCTCCTCAGGCCTCTTAGTGTAAAAGAGAACACCCTCTGGAAAACCCCATGTGCAGTGGACACCCAAGTTCCTTTGACTAGTCTACCACCCAGCACCCAAGTACGCGCAGAACTGAAGTCTCTGGGTATCTGGACTTTGGTATACTATGCGAAAAGAGTTCAAGCAACTTACTAATAATTGTCCGGATCTTCCTAAGCAAGAAAAGTTTTTAATTATTTTATTGGCTCTAATAGTTAAATTTCTTCGAAGAATGAATGAGTTATTCTTTAGGTGAGACTTTAATTCATTCCTATTAACACTTTTTAAAAAAATGAAGATGGTTTTTCCAGAGCAATTAAAGGTTCACAGCAAAATTGAGTGAAAGATAAAGTTTTCTCATATACCCCGAGTGTGTGCTTATGCACTCTGTCGCACGCGTGCGCGCACTCACGCGCTCTCTCGCTCTCTCTCACACAGAGAGCTGTCGCACGTGTGCGCGCTCTCTCTCTTTCTCTCTCTCTCTCTCTGTCTCTCTCACACACACACACACACACACACACACACACACACACACAGAGACACAGCCCTGCCCATTATCATCATCCCCCACCAGCATGATGTATTTGTTAAAATTTGTGAAACTATGTTGACACATTATAGTCACCCAAAGTCTGAAGTTTACCTTAAAGTTCATCCTTGGTGTTAAATAGTCTGTGGATTTGGAGAAATGGGTAATGACATGTGTCCATCATTATGGTCTCATACACAGCAGCTCCATTGCCTGAAATATCCTGTTCTCTGTCTGTGCCTTCTTCCTCCTCCTTCCCCAACTCCTGACAACCAGTTATCTTTATACTGCGCCATAGTTTTGCCTTTTCCAGAATGTCATGTAGTTGGAAACATATAACCTCTTCAGATAGGCTTATTTCACTTTGTAACATGCATTTTAAGATTTTCCTATGTCTTCTCATGGCTTAAGAGATCGTTCCTTTTTGGCACTGAAGTCCCCTTGTTTGGATATACTGCTGTCTTATTTGTGCATTCACCTACTGAAGGGCATCCTGGTTGCTTCCAAGCTGTTGTGATTATGAATAAAATGGCTATAAACATTCACATGCAGTTTCCTGTGTGGACATAATTTTTCAACTCCTTTGGGCAAATACTAAAGTTGGGGGGTACAGCTGGATGTATGGTTAGGAGTATGTCTACTTTTGTAATACACAACTGAATTGTTTACCAAAGTGACTGCAACATTTTGCTTTCCCACCACCAAGAATTTAGATGTTCGATGATCTTGCTAGCATTTGGATGTAAGTTTTCCAGATTTTTCCACTCTAATTGGTGTGTGGTAGTGTCTCATTGTCTTAATTTGCATTTCCTTGATGACGTATGTTGTAGAACCTCCTTTCAGACGATTATTTTCTATCCATAGATCTTCTTTGGTAAGGTTTTATTACTACTTACTGCTTTGTTTTCTCAAAACCTTTCCAAATTGTTCAAGGACTGTGTGTTTCAAGAGGTCAGGGAATATCATAAGGATACTTTCAGGACCTGATCTGAAAAATTTTTTAAGACTGATTTTCTCTGGATCTTCTCTAGATCTCCCCAACATGATCCCAGGCTTTATAGTTGGATTGACACTAATTGGCCTCAGCATTGGAAAAGTAGCATAAGGAATAGTGTGAGTGAAAAACATATTGACTAAGAATTGTAAATCTTTATAACCCCCCTTTTACATTTCTTTCATGATGTTAAAACCAGCAATGATTG
This sequence comes from Scalopus aquaticus, assembly GCA_004024925.1. NCBI lineage: Eukaryota > Metazoa > Chordata > Mammalia > Eulipotyphla > Talpidae > Scalopus > Scalopus aquaticus. Next base: position 76,300 of record PVIJ01007656.1, read on the forward strand.
TCCATTTTTGCCTGATTTTATCTAAAACCCAAAATTTTTGCCTGATTTTATCTAAAACCTAAACTGTCGATTGAAATATCAGTATTTGTCCCTAAGGCTAATTACAGGTACAGGTACAGGATTACAGGTACAAAGACCGTCAGAAGGAATGGAGAACAGCACATTCCAGACGCTGAAAGAAGATGGATGAGTTAGGGGCACAGGAGGCCAGGAATTGGAGGCCATGTAGCATGGGAGGGCTTGGGGCTTAGTGCTGAAGGCATGACACCATGAAGGGCTTTAAGCAGAACAAGAACATCATGTTTGTAGTAGACAGCCCTTATTAACTTTACCTGTGGTGACTGATACGTTGCTGAGAGGTCTGGAAGTCAAACTGACAGTAAGTTTATGATTAGGTGAGGTAAATAGGGCTGGGAGAGGAAATTGAGAATCTTTTTTATCTTTATTGCTTGCGGTTGATGAAAGCATAACTAATAAAGGAGAATAATGTTAACTTGAAATCTTTTTCTTAGAACGATTTCTTATCAATATGTACCCATTTAACTATGTTTCTAAGCATATTCATTAATAGTTTTAGGACCACAACTGCTAGTCTCCTATCAATTTATGTCTGTAATTCCTCTAAACTCTCTTTTGAGCCCTGGCTCCTGCATGTGTGGCTGGAAACAGGGAGCAGGGAGGGGGCTAAGGGTTATTCAGTTCACCAAGTTGTAGTCAGTGGTGAGAGAGCACCCCCACCCCCTTCATTCTAGTGTGGGGGTCTTTGCCCAGATAGTTGTGTGGCTCTCTTGGGCAGAAAGTGTCCTGTCAAATTGTGTGTTTTGTTTTGAAAGAATTAGTTTCAGCTTTTCATTTAAATTTCAAATGCTCTCAGTCTTCATTTATTTCATTTCTCTACAAAATGGTTTAAAAAACAAGCTGAGCATTTCATAAAAGGGATCAAAAATTTAAAGTTAAATTGAAAGCATTGTGTGTGTGTGTGTGTGTGTGTGTGTGTGCGCGCGCACACACGTCTATGTGTTTATCATTATTTTTAAAGAATAATAGAGGGAAAAATAATGGTTGTGGAATTTGGGTTTGGGGTATTGAATTGGATGCCCTCATTTTTTATTAGTAATAAGTTCACTTGGTGAACTTTGTACAGGAGCTATTTAAGGGCAAAGTTTGAGAACACCTTTACAATGTGTCCTGACATTTCTAGGAAAAAGATCTTGTGCTTGACTAAACCAAGTCCCTTTCAGCAGTTTTCAGTGAGTCAGAGCCCTGATATTTGCATAGTGATTCAGCCAGCAAGGGATTAGCTGCTGAGATAATTTGGTTAAGAGAAGTCTGCTGGTAATGCTTTTGAAAAGTTAACAAGGCCCTATCCTCCGTACTGTACCATGCAAAGGTTTCCAGGGGCTTTTGATTATATGAAATGTTACCTGTAGAGCCCAGCAGTAATAGTTGTGTTAAAGTATTCTTTCAGAGACCCACAAGGCCAGTTCTGGACGGTTGACGTTAAACACTGCAAAATTCCAAAGTGCAGACAGCTTGGCAAGTTTGAGTGCTGGTGCATTCTGTTCAGAACTAGTTTTTTTGTGTGTGTTTTTTTCCTCAATAGTGCTTTTGTCTTTCTGCTAAAGGTCAGGCTGCAGTTATCCTACTGGTGGTTTTCCTTTGTGAAAGTTACTAGGGAACGGGTGGAAGTATTGGCTTTGTTTTACGTTTATAATAACCTATCACACCATCAGATTTTATAGATTTGAAAATGTAAATAAAATTGTATTTTTAAATTGCCGGTGAGCAGCCGTCAATTCTGATATCACATAGGACATTTGTACTCTCCTCTGGGCTCATCTTACCCCTCTTGGCTCTTGGGGCAAGAGGGATGGCTCAGGGGCAGAGCCATCCTGGATTTGGTTTGGAGTCAGGCTTAGTTAGAATCCCATCTTTTGGACCATAAATGTAACACTGGACTAAGTAACTTCTGTAATGTGAGAGTACAACCCCCACCTACCAGAGCTGGTGGGTGAGTAATTGCGGTATTGCCTGCTGCATAGTGTGTTACATGCCCGCTGAGTCTCCTAGGAGAGGAGGTGAGGCTTGAGTGTCGACCTGTATGAGTCTGGGCACTTGCCTCTTCTCTTTTCAGGGCAACAAAGGTGGGCAGTGGCCTACTGCTGAAGCTTCTTCCATGGAGGATGACTGGGAGTCAGGCTCGAGCATAATCCTATCTACTGTTTTTTAGCTGCACAAAATTTATTTAGGAAGAGGTATAACTTCCATGTATTTAACTCTATTAGTGTGACTGGTTTCTTGACTCAACTTGCTCAGTTCATTGGGGATGGCAGAATGAACATGACTTTCATTTTCTCTAGGTACTGCTTAGGACATATTCTAGAATTCTTTAGCCTTCCTCAACTTCTATTCTCCTATCCAATTTATATCTGTAATTCCCCTAAGCTTTTTGCACCCTGACTGCTGCCTGTGTGGCAGGAAACAGGGAGTGTAACCGGGCTGAGTCCAAAGTCCAGTAAATGTGGTGCCCCCGGAGGGGTTTGCTGTTGAGAATGAATAGCCCCAGGGAAAATGCTAGGTTTGCATTTGGAGCAGAGTTTCTGATGAAAAATAAGAGGGGACTGAAGGAGAAAGAGATTCAGTCACCACAATGTAGGAATGAAAGAGGCAGTCGCTATGCTGAAGGAATAGAAGAAGTAGTCACCATAATGTAGGAAAAGAAGAAACGTTTTTAAATCTTTAGTGACTTTGGGGCCAGCAACTTTGGAAGCTTTGCAAGTAGCTGAGCAACGGAAACTGCTCCCAGTTTTGTCCTTACTGCAGCCGAAGGAAGAAGGCAGAGGCCCGAAGCAGGCGCCTTCCTAAAATGATGCGCGTGTGCAGTCTGTTGGGTCTTCTGGCCGCTGTGGTTGCTGTTTGCAGTGTTGTTGGCCTGGTGCTGTGCTGGGGCACCCCGGCAGTTTCGGCAACATCTCCAGTTGTGTTTTGGGTCGTCCTTGAGAGTTGGACCCTAACCTACAGTCTGAGTGGTGTGCGTCTGCAGAATAAGGAAGATGCCATTTTGGAAACGTGGCCTATTGTTTGCAAGAGGAGCTGCACATCAGCAGTGGCGGGAAGACGCCATCTTTGTTACTTTACTGGGACTTAAAGGACTGGACATTGTTTTAAGTAAGGTAAACGGCCATATGTTGACTTCAGTAATTCTTTGTTTTTCCCTGTTTGTTAAATAAATCCCAATGTTATCTTCCCCTAAGCCTGAGTAGTCCTACAATTGTGCGTGCTGGTGCAGAGCCAAGATAGTGAATGGTTAGCCATTGGGGCACTGCCTTTGACTAACTTTAAAGCCCCATTTTCCAGGTATCAGGAACAGGGGGCCAAGAGTTATTCAATTCACCAAGTTGTAGTCAATGGTGAGAAGGCACCCCCCCTCTCATTCTAATATGGGGGTCTTGGCACAGATAGTTGTGTGGCTCTCTTAGGGCTCTGCCCAACTTCACCCCTGCCTTCTCTGTGCAGGACCCATTCATAGGGACACAGGGTCTCCTTCGGGCATTGCTGGTTGTTCACACCCCCAGCTCCTTCTTGGAGTCAAGTGTCCTGTTGCCTGGATCTTCTTATTCCTTCCCTGGAATCTTAATACCCCAACAAAAGGAACTGTGCACACTACTGGGGTCCCCTTTCACTCTGTGCACAGGTTTTAAGGAACTGAAATAGAACCATTTTCCCATCTTTTTTCCTGGAGTTCTGCACCTGGAACACTTTAATCTCCACTTGTGTGGGGCTCCAGGAGCCCTTTCACCTTCCAGATCTCTGGCTCAGGAATGGATGCAGGTCTGTGTGTTTGTGAGTCTCCCCCAGCCAAGTGGTGGATGCCAGACTCTCCAAGCTCTACACCAGGCTCCACTCTATTGGGTGGCAGCCCAGGAAGGGCCTGTGGATGCTGTAGCTCAGCACGCAGCCAGACAAGGGACAGGAAGCCCATCCCACTTCTTGCAGAGACCCCAGTCTCTCCCCTGGTTCCCTTGAGCCCCTCCCATGCTCCTTACTTGTTGGCAAAGAGGTTAATAACTGGAAGTACTATTGTCTCTAATCTTGAGAGGTGGGTGGAGGGTGGGGCAGTGGTCAGCTGGCTGGACTGTCCTGTGACCTTTTGGAAAGCAACAGGGGGCAGTATCCCTACATGTTTACAGCTTTCTTGCAGGCTACTTAGCCCCATTATTGTCAGCTTTGGACCCTGTTTATAATTCTAACAATAAGAGAGAAAAAATCCCAATCAGCTATGACATCTTTAGCAGGTCCTTGAATAATATCATTTCATTCTGCATGATTTGTTAATGATAAAAAAAAATGTGAATTTCTGAGTGGAGCCACTGTCTGTAGAGTTGGCATGTTCTACCCCGTGTCTTCATGGGGTTTTCCCAGGTACTCCAGTTTCCTTCACAACCCCAAGATGTACATGTGAGGCTCACTGGTGTGGCTAAATTGTCCCA